>OY979712.1:29642836-29927836 GCA_963855925.1 Inga laurina
GCCAAAAACTTGATAGGAAAAAAATTTTAGCCTATAACTCTGCAATTTCACGGGCCATATCAAGTAATAAAGTAATGAGAAAAGTATCATTCCTATGAGAACTTTATACCTAAACCTAGTTGAGCATTGATTTAACACTTTTGTTTAATTTGAGAAAACCAAATTGAATTCAAATGAGTGAAAAGAAAATTAAAATTAAATTAAAACTAACTAACTACCACAATTATTAAATGAGAAACCTAGGGTTACTAATCCCTTATTAACTTCATAAACCTTGATTTCACTAATTTAATCAGCCATAATGTCAATTTGTTAATTTTGAATATAAATAGCTATAAGTGCTTGTTGGTCCACTCACAACCCTCTCTTAAGAATAAATTGTTATATCTAATATAATTACTCAAGAGGCAAGATAACTTAAACACACTCTTCAGTAATTATTTGGGGCCATTAGTTATATGTCTATCCTAATCACAAATTAAATCATAATCTAGTCCCACATTACTTAATCTCAGAGCCTAATTAAAATTTTGTTCATCAAGGTAAATCCTAATGCTCAAACTCATATCCAATGTTGGCCAATCACTAAATAGATGAAGCTAAACAAGATTAAGTAATCAAAATTAATATTAATTGTAACTAAACAATGAAAACAAAGTCTAATCCACCCATAAGTTCATAGCTCTTATAGGTTGCTCAACAAACTAACTAAGCATAACTAAACAAAAATAGCAAAAAGTTCAAAGTCTAAAATCTTAAGAGAAAGAGAGAAGAAAAAGGATAGAGAATTTATTCAAAGCCTCATATTTAAGCTCTAGCTGCTCCTCTGCCCAAGTGACTACTCTGATCTCTTCTCTTCTCTACAATCCTCTCATCCTCTTGTGTAGAAGAAGAATGAAACTCAAACTCCTTTCTTTTTCTTTTCTTATGATTCAAGATGGTGATCCCCAAATGAAGAAGATGATCATGATAATCAGGGCACCTCCCCCTTTTTATTTCAATTGTGACTTGTGACTTAGGTTTTCCTCCTTTTTATTTCAATTGTGACTTATGACCAAAAGCCAATTATAATGGGAGAATTTATAATACCATGTTGGCTTAATGCATTTATGTACAACAATATATAAAATCAATAACCCCAACACTAAAATGGGAATTTTGTTCTCATAAATGTTGGTCAAGCTACTTATAGTGGCTTTGATAAATAATTTTCCTAGGTCATTTATGGATTATTTAGTTTAGAAATTGTGCATTATAATAATTTATTGAAACAACCTTGCAAACTTTAGGTTGCAAACATGTACTGATCTTATAGATGCTTCTGTCAAATTTATTGAATACTTATATTGTTTACATGCTATTTGAATGGACCCATATATATATATATATGAGTTTGATATATTTCCAGAAATTCAAAAATCCATCCTAAATGACAACTTGTGATATTCTCATAGTCAATATTCTTCAAGAACAAGCAGCACATAATTAGGTGTTAGCTATTTTCAAAAAATCTTTTGGTTTTTTTTATGGATATCAATACATTCATTGTTGCATCATATAGGTGACTTATGACTTGGATGATCAAACTAGTCACGCCTACAATAAATTTGTCTAGATCTGTAAACATATGATTTATTGTAACAAATTTTCAATTTCTATAACCAATGAAATAATTGAAATCTTCATATAACATAACTCACACTTGTTCTTCAATAATCTCTCCCTCAAGTGTGAGTTATGCAAACATATTTTTATTTTTTCTTGTTCTTCAAGAACAATATTAATTTTGTTATTAGTTCTTTAAGAACCATATTAATAATATTTCCTTTTTTGCTATCTATAATTCTCCAAGAACTACTTATATTGTTATATCTCTATATAGTTCTTCAGGAACTGTCTTCTTTGTATATTCAATACATCTTTATGGAAAAAGGTTATATGTATACTCAATCTCCACATATCATTTGCTATGTCATGACATTTATTAGTGTTGAAAATTTTCAATAATTTGCACATATAATGATTGAGCTTTTAAGACATCTTAAGCAACATAATAGCATCACAAGGAATATTCACATAACAGTTCTCAGAAGCCAATCTTCAAAAACATTTCTCAATTGCAAATATCATTACTATTCTTTTATCATAACAGCACTCAAAATCACATTTTGATTCACATATGCTTTCAAATCAAATTTTAAGCAACATAATTTAACCATGGCATTGATATTAAAATCACTCGAGTGACCACTCGAGTATTGTATCCAAAAGGGCTTCACTAGCATAGCACCGTAATGAGCTTGGAAGTGTTTTGAAGACTAAAATTTTCTATGTGCGAGATCACTCGAGTGATGTGTTAAAAATACATAACTACTAGAGCACTGCAATGATAACATTTAGTGATATGTTTCTTCAAAAACTAAAGGAAATAATGTCACTGGAGTGGCCACTTGAGTGATCATGTCATCACTGCCTGATCACGACAATGATGTTCCCAGTTATATGTTTTTCAAACAAACAAGATCACCACTTGAGTAATCATATTTCGTGTATCACTACCACATCACTGTAGTGACTGATCCATTGCTCTCTATTATTTTCAAAAAAACTAAGTGAAGATCACTCAAGTGATGTCTTCCCAAAAAACAGATCATTGCTTTGAACTTTGTAAAAATCATTGGAATGATTATGTAAGTTGTTAGTTTCACTTCTAATCACTCTAACACTTCATTATATTATTGCTTAAGTATTTTCTAGGTGATCAAATAATGATTATCACACAAATTTGAAATAGCACTTTTCTGTTAAAAGTATTAAATGTGAAGGACTTTCAAATGATGGACATTCTCTCTAGTTCAACCGCTAATTCCTTAGACATAAATAATGTTCAAAGACTCCAACAACTATCACAATGACCAAAGCACTCCAACGGATACATTCAATAAGCAATTGTCATTAAATAACTTAACCTATAAATACCCAGAGCATTAAAGACTAAGTAACAACTCTCTGCGCAAAAATTGACTGTTTCATGCATTGCTAATTCTTGAGCTATTAAGTGTGATTATGTACTTCAGTGATTATTTATATACTCTGGAGTAAGCCATTTATTGAATCATTTATTATGGTAAGAAACTTAAGATAGTGGGATCTTGAGAAGGCATTAATTGTAAAGTGTAAGGGGGAGTGATTGTTCTTTGAAGAAGAACTTGCTTGTGCTGAGGCATCAAGAGCCCTGTGAGTTTTGGAAGATAGTGTAAATCTCATAAAGGCTTATGAGGACTAGACACATGTCAAGTGATTTAGATTGAACTGGTATAAATCTCGTGTGTCTGCCTTCATTGATATTTCTCTAACCTTGCCCCATTATTTAAGTGTGATTTAAAGTTTAAAATTTAAATTATCACCTAATTCACCCCTTTTTGGTGAAATGCTTGGACTAACATTTGGTATCAGAGCCAAGTCTTCCTTTGTTTAGTTTTAATAGCTTAAGAAGGATCAAATGGCAAGCATGGGTGAAGGAATACTCTCTGATGGAGCTTCAATCACTAGACCACCAGGATTTTATGGTGAACACTTCTTTTTCTGGAAAGCCAAATTCAGAGTGTTCATGACAACTAATGAGTATAGCTTTTGGCAAGTCATATAAGGTGAAGACTATGTTCCTATTAAGAGAGATGGAGAAAGAATGATCCTAAAGTCACTAGCTAAATTTGATGATAATGATAAGAAGTTGGTGACTCTCAACAACAAAGCTATTCTTATGATTCAAAGTGCCTTGAGTCAGAAAGAGTACTTCAGAATATGTACTCTTCCTTTTGCCAAAAATATGTTGGAGGCACTGGAGATTGCTTATGAAGGTACCTTTGGGATTAAGGAAAGCATAGTCAATACTCTCATAATTGAGTATGAATTGTTCTGAATAAAGCTAGGATAAAGCATTATTGATTTTGAGTTCAGATATACTCATATTGTCAATAACTTGCTGCTCCAGGCATGATCTTTGATCAAAATTTCAAAGTGGAAAAAATCGTTAATATTCTCACAAAGGAATAGGAAGCCAAGGTCATAGCCATAGAGGTAGCCAAAGGAGAATTAATGAGATCAGTAGTAGCCTTTTTTGGAAGCCTCTCAGAATATGAAGGTAACCAAAAATTCAAAAGGCAGCTAGAAGAAATAGATGAGAAGAAGAAAGGAGTGGCTCTAAATGATGTTAAAGAAAAAGAACCAAAGGAGCCAAAGGAGGGAGAAGAACCTAAAGATGATGAAATAGGAATGATTGTGAGAGGATTAAAAGAAGTTCTGCAAAAAAGGATCATGGATTCAAGAAGTTTCACAAAGGTGGTCCTAGTGGCAGAAAAGAAGCAAAAGATCAAATTATTTGCTTTGAATGTGATAAACCTGAGAATATCAAATTTGAATGCCTTATTTATCTAAAGAACAAAAAGAAGAAGAGCAAATATTCCAAAAAAAAGATTTACATCTTTACAATAAGGGGAGAAAGTTCTTTTGATGAAGATAGTGATAATGAAGAGGTGGCCAGCATATGCTTGGTGGCTTAATAAGAAGAATCAGACCAAGAGGAGGTAATGGATTCTAAACCTACCTATGATGAATTACAATATGAATACAATGCTTTACATTTTGAGTTTGAAGGGTAGTTAAAGAGTTGGCAAGCTACAAAAAGAAAGTTACACTACTTGAAGAGCACTCAACGAATCACCTACTGGTTCTTGTGAAACATGTCAAGCTCTAGAAGATAAGAATACTGATCTCACCAAGACACTTGAGAAACTTACTAAGGTAGGTGAAATGCTCAAGGATATATTGAAAACACAATGGTTCATAAATGATAAGTATGGCATAGGATATAATTCAAACTTATAGAAAAATAAGGGTAAGAAAAAGGGTGTAATATCCTGAATTTTGGGTTAGAGACTTAAGGATAAGCCTGTATCAGGTAGACAACTAAGCTCAGTTTGGGAAGAGTCTAAAGAATGTAGAGAGATAAAAAAACTCTCAGAGAGTATATGATCTGGCCTACTGGGTAGAGGGCATAGTATGTATAGGCAGTAGGATCAAAGTGTCATATTAGATATGCACATGATACATATATGGTGACATTGGGCTGGTAGAAAAATACCACCCAGATATGTCATGTGGTATATGACTTATTAGTCGAGCGGAATAAATCGATATAGGTGTGCATATGTCACTTTTAGGTTAGACATGTGTGCCTTACATTTTTGATAAAAACACTAGTATGTGGCACCAGTGGGGCCCACACACATACTCTGACCTAGTGTCATCTTGCGGGCTCTGATACGCGTAACACAATCCTACGTAAGTCTCGAGTGAAACCCGAGTAGACACTAATAAAGTAACTTTATTAAAGTAGTTTAATAAAGTAAGTCATGATGAGTAATGATGACTCAATTTTCGTATTGTACAAATATGAAAGTGATATTTGCCCATTCCTTATGACAAAGTACCAAATGCCTTTTGTGTTGGCTTGATAGGAAGGTGACAAGTGTCCCTTATGATGACACCTACTTTTTGCCTTCTATGTTGGCACACTCTTGAGACCCCATATGTCACTTGAGTCAAGAAAATCCACCAGTCACGTACTTGATTTTTAGAACACCAAACCCAAGAGTTCGGGAAAATTGTTAGGCCTCTCATTTCCCTGACCAAAAAGGATGCCACTTAAGAAAGAAATAGAGAAGCTAAGATGCTTTTTTTGACATATGGCAATCTAGAGCTCACATTTGTTGACACTTGGCATACCATGAAACCATCCAAAATGCAAGATTAAATCCTAACCCTCCATTCTTCTTTAAGATTTAAGCCAAGGGCCCTGTATCAGGTAGACAACTAAGCCCAGTTTGGGAAGAGTCCCAAGAATGTCTAGAGATAGAACGACTATCGGAGAGTATGTAATCTGGCCTACCGGGCAGAGGGCCCAGTATGCTAAGGCAGTAGGATCAAAGTGTCGGTACAGATATGCATAGGACACATGTACGGTGCTATTGGGTTGGTAAAAAGATGCCACTTAGATATGTCATGAGGTATATGACTTATTGGTTGAGCGAAATATGTTGGTATAGGTGTGCAAATGTCATTTTCAGGGTAGATATATGTACCTTACATTTTTTTATAAAGACATTGGTATGTGGCACTATGTGAGGCCCATATACATACTCCACCAACATGGTGTCATCTTGCGGGCTATGATACGCATAACATAATCCTAAGTAAGTCATGAGTAAAACCTGAGTAGACACCAATAAAGTAATTTATTGAAGTAGCTTTAATAAAGTAAGTCATGATGAGTAATGATGACTCAACTTTTATGTTGGAAAAATAAAAAAATGACACTTGTCCATTCCTCATGACAAAGTACCAAGTGCCTTTTATGTTGGGATGATATGAAGGTGACACGTGTCCCTCATGATGACACTTAATTTTTACCTTTTGTGTTGGCACAGTCATAATACGCCACATGTCACCTGAGTCAAGGAAATCCACTAGTTTCTAGTCCAGTCACGTACTTGATTTCCCGAACACCAAACTCAGGAGTTTGGGGAAATTGTTAGGCCTCTTCTTCCCCTGACCAAAAAGGACACCACCTAAGAAAGAGAAAGAGAAGCCAATATGCTTTTTTTGACACATGGTAATCTTGAGCTCACATTTGTTGACACTTGGCACACCATGAAACCATCCATAATGCAAGATTAAATCCTAACCCTGCATTCTTCTTTAAGATTTTAGCCAAGGATATAAAAATTAAATAAAAAATATGGGGAAAATTGAGAGAAAATAGAAGAAGTGAGAAGGTCGGTGAATAGTAAAAGTTCTTGAGCTCCGGAGCCTATTTTGACCCCAAATCTCTGTTTTCGGCTTATAAAGCCTTCACGAATGTTGTTCTTCTCAACGAGAGCAACATTTCTACAGTTTTTGATTCTTGATTAGAGGTGTTTGGTGCCATCTAGTTGGCTGAAGTATTGCCAGAATTTCAAACCAGTTGTAGAATTATGCAGAGGTAAGTCCAAGCTTTGATTTAAACTGATTGTCTTGTGATTTTATTGAATTTTCATGGACCTTAGGGTTGTTCTAAGTTTCGGCTAAGCTGGGTGTTTGAGATCATATGTGTTTAATCATGAATATATGATGATATATGGTGTTTAATGATAAAATAAGACTAGTTTAAGTGCTGCCAGATTTGAGTTCTATGATGCAGTTTGTTTTTTATGTGTTTTTGACTGAGCAAATAATATCCAATGGCTATGAAATTTTCTAGATTTAAATTTGACATCATACGTTTTAATTTGATAGGTCATTTATGTCATTTGGATTAATATATTAAGAGATATGAATTTTTGAAGTTAGTTGTTGCCAGATTATGTTTCTAGAAGTCAGATTGTTTGTGGTGAAATTTTGGAAGGCTAAAACTTGACCAAAATTTATGAAACTTTCCAAATTTAAATTAGACATCATAATATTTAATTTAGTATATGATATGTGTTATCTGGATTTGTAGATTGGGACAAGCATAGGCCCAAAGATAAGGGACATGTTTTAAAGGCTAAAATAGGTCCTAAACGCTAAAATAGCCTATTGAACATTTATTTATCATGGCTCTAATAATATAACAATTTATCTAGGACCATGTGTAACCCCCTCACCACCATAGGCTGAGATTAGTGCGTGAAAATGTAATTATGTGGAATTAGAGACCGTAAGATGATTTGGGATTTATCCAAAATTAAACTTCCCTAAATCAGAGTTTTCAAAAACCTTTTACAAAACCTATTCACAGCGGTCTCATATTCATATTTTAATATATAAATGGCCTGTACAGCTTAATTTCATTCATATATATTAGAGTACAACATAATTCCCGACACACTCGGGTTCCATTAATTTATAAAGGGTCTACAAGGTATAATTGCCTATAGAGTTTCCCATATAACAAGGGGATTACACAAATACTACCCAATATATACATGTAATTCCCAACAAAATGTATCCAAATAATTTACAAAATGATAACCAATTTTCCAGAAGAAAACTCCTAGCCAGGAGCTCTATCCATTCTTCGTCGCTCGCTTTCCTTTGGATCCTTCAGCCCTATCTAAAATTTGTGTTTTTGGGAGAGTGAGATTCTAAAGAATCCCCGTAGTAACAAATCACTCATAGTATGCACAATAATAAGGCATGAAAGCAAATCATCACACAACCATAGCAACTACAATGGCAGTTACAACGGCAAGGGTAGGTATGACTCATGTCACCCTTACGTTTGCTCACGCTGAATTGCTCACGTTGTATTGCACTACAAGAGTTCACACAATATATTTCACCACAACTGGGATTCATATAAAGCATTTCATACGCAAGCCATACAGGCAAGATAAATAACACAGCTTACGGCTGGATTCACAACACGCCGCCCTATGGGTTGGATTCACAAAGATCCATAATGATTACAATGGCAGTTCAACGGTCAAGCTAGAAATGACTAGCATTAATCCCTAAATGCCTTACGCTGAAGTGCTCACGCTATAATGGACCTTGACACATACAGTTCACAAAGCTCAATGACAAGTTAAGCATATCAAAACATCATACACAACATGAGAGAAGAGTTACTACCTTGATCCTTTTGTGCCTGTTCTGGCGCCGGTCTTTCCCGAGTAAGGCAAATATCGTATCCTATGATTCACAATTAGGGACGAAGTGTCAATTCTCTATTCCAATTCTCAATGACTTCTTAACACTTAGTTTGGTTATCATTATTGCTCTTTTAGTACCCATATATCACTCTATCAATAGGTCTAAAAGGTTGGAAGACTATCTCCAAAGATCCCCTTTTTGGAAGCTCTAACCTGACATTTTTCACTGAGACACTCGAATGAAGATGGCCTCACTCGAGTGATATTGTAAGGATACTCAAGTGAAGGAGACCTCACTTGAGTGATGGTACGGTCTATACTCGGGTATTAGAGAGTGAACAACAACAAGTGAATACTCGAGAGCACAAGAAACTTTCAGAGACAAGAACACTCGAGCACAGAAAGCAATACTTGAGTGATAGCAAAATGCTTACTCGAGTACTAGGAAGTGAAGCACAGAAAGTGAAGACCCGAGAGTACAAAAGTTCTCAAGGATCAGGAGCACTCGAGTGGAACATAAAGCACTTGAGTGATGGCTTAATACTCGCAAGTGTTAAGGTACACTCTTGCCGGTATCCACGGAAATGCAACAGAAACTAGAAGCATAAAGGAAAAACACACTAACGCACTCAAGTGAACTCACCCTCACCCGAGTGATGTTCATCCCTCACTCAAGTAAACTCACTCTCACTCGAGTGATTTTATCATAAACTAGAAAACACATCAAAACTGATCACATTTCCTAACACTTGCCCAATTGATCCAAATGGACTTAAAACTTCTACTGAAGCTACTCCCACTCATAAACATCCAAGGAATTCAATGAAATCATCAGAATTACCAAAATCTTACTCCAATATTATGCTTTGGTTTTGGGCAACATAAACATCCAAAATCCAAGATCATCCAAACAAGACATTTCAATACCAAATCCATTCTATCTATCCCAAACTCACCACAAGGTACTATTTTCATGCCAATGACATACCAAAAACACCATGATCCTCAATTTCAAAAATCATGCCAAAAATCCCAAAAATTCCAAACCAAACTATTTGGCATAAAACATAGATAGATAAATTAGTCTTACTTGCCTCTTTCACTTTGCCAAAGAGATTTCTTAATTCACCAACCTCCAAAATTTTGTGTGGGCACAAATCAACACCAATAGGCACACTATAAACATCAAAATGAAGCTCTCACTCCAAGGATCAACATTAATGAAGAGAGTTTGAGTAATGGAGGCCATTTTCTTACCTCAAATGCAAGCTTTTCTTCTTCCTTCTAGAGTAACAATGGCGTCGAAAATGAGAGAGAGAAGAGAGAGATGGAGTGCTTGAGGAAGAAGAAGGAAATGATCATACTCCCCCTAGCCCATGTTAGCCAAAAATGAGGGAGAGAGAGGAGAGAGAAAAAATGTTTAAAATATCCCCCATTTGACTTTTCTCCCATCACACATAATCTTGCCACATGTCATACCCTCATTGGCCCTTCTCAAACAAGTAACTAATTAGTTACTCAAACCAATCCATTAGCCATTTAATTACACATCTCATTTTTTTCTTAGCTAGTAATTAATTTCTCCCTTAGTTACCAACTCATGGCCAGTAATTCCATTCTTCCAATTTCTCACTAATTATGGCACATTTATCGAAATTGCCACAAAACACATAATAACTCATATTTAATTCATAAATCATTCTTAATAATTGTCATTAGCCCTTAATAAAAAATTGGGGCATTACACCATGAGATGACAAAGACGAGACAATGGAAACAATTTATGTGGTTGGAAGAAAAGGTACCAAAAAAGGGACTCAAAGTCAAAAGAAAGCAGACTTACCCTACTTACATGTACTTGATATTTATGCTTATGTATTGATGTGAATAATTGCTCTACTTAATTATGTGATGCATATATGACTAATTGAAGCTCTGTTTCTATATAAGCTATGGCCATAAGTATGATACATGATATATTGAGCATGAAGATATGTCATTGTGTTAGCATAAATCATATAAGGCAAGCATGCCATGTATTAAGAATTTATCTTACATGCTAAGTGGTAATGTTCACAACTGAGATTACCCTAAATCTCACCCTTCCTCAACCATCCATATAGGCATATAACACAGAAGAGGGGTGCAGGACAATGTGTTAGAACCATCTGACATTTAAGAGGGGGTGAATTGGGTGTAAGATAAAAACTTAAGAACTTTGAAAATCTTTCCGAATCTTAGTGGAAGCAATAAATATGAAAGTAATGAATCACAAATCAATAGTTAATATATGCTGGAAATATAAGAGTTTAAGGAAGAGAGTATGCAAACTGTGATTTATCTTGGTTCGGTCAAATCTTCGATGGCCTACGTCTAGTCCCTAGGCTCCTTATGAAGAACAGCCTTTACAACTCACAAGTTTGGCAGGGCACTTATGAAGCCTTTTACAGATCTCCTACAGATTTACTCCCCCTTATACACCACGTAAGGATACAACTTTGATGATGAAAGATTACAATCAATCTTCTCTCTCAGAAGTTAATAAAATGAATATTGAAGTACAATACAAATAATCTCTCTCTCAAAGGTAAATGATATAGAAGCTAGAGAAATAGAGAGTATGTGCGATGAGTATTGATGTCAGGATGTTGGCATTTAGATGATGTATTCACTAGAGCTCTCTTCTATTTTGTATGATCTTCTATTATTAGTTGATGAAGATTGATGACCATTTGAGAATTTCAACTTCTTCGTTAGAGTGTGGTTGCTTTTTTCACCTATTTGCTTGATTTTGACAACTAGCCATTATGAACGTTGAGGCTCTACTTCTGTAAAGTCACCTTTGAACTCTTCACATTATATATTCATTGTTTTCCTGGAGAAATACATTAAACACTAACATAATGAACTGTAAGAATGATTGGAAGCAAGAAAAGTGAGTTTCATAATTAATCCCATAATTTTCAAAAGCTTTAGTACGTTGTTCTGTTCTCTTGGGAAGCATTACTTGAGTGGTCACTCGAGTAAGCCTGGGTCATTACTCGAGTGATCCCTTGAGTAATCAAGTTCAAAATTTGGCTGAGGGCATTTTCAAATTTATTACTCGAGTGATGCCTCGAGTGATGCTTTCTTTTCATTTCATATTACTCGAATGTTCCTTCGAGTAATATAACTTATTTCTTGGTTGAGAGCTACTGGAAGATTTCTTCTCCGATTACTTGAGTGGCCCCTTGAATAATGTCTAAAATAACTCAGTACATTACTTGAGTAATCCCTTTGAGTAATCCCATGCAATTCCTGACAGAGAGCTTACTGGAACAATCTCTCACGCATTACTCGAGTGGTACCTTGAGTAAGTTTTCAAATAACTTTGTATATTACTCGAGTAAGCCCTTCAAGTGATCTCTTTATTTTGATTCAAAACATGGCAAATTATATATAATCGGAAAGCTCTTGCCATATACGTTCTAATACAACAAGAATCAGCTCTAAAATCTTTGTATACAGAAAGTTATGATTCAAAGAGTATCTAATGTTCTTAGACAATCTCTGAAATCACGAGCAGGAACTTCCAGAAGGCATAACTCTTAGGATATAACTTCAAATATGTAACATATAAATATAAGATTACTCGGGTAGTGCATGGAATAAGCAAAATATCAAACCTTTGGAAATGTTTGTTTACTCAAGTACCTACTCGAGTAATGCACACTTTTCTTCATAGGTTACTCGGGTACCAACTTGAGTAAACCTTCAAATAAACTTATGTTACTCGATGCTTTACTCCAGTAATGTTGGCAGGATTTCAAGGCCGAGAGCACTTCAAGTTTGATTACCTTGTTACTCGAGTACATACTCGAGTAAAGTTACTTTTTGTGCATAACTTACTCGGGTAATAACTTGAGGTTTTCAAACATAACACTGCATACTCGAGTACATACTCGAGTAATCCACTTAAAAAGAATCATTAAATCCTTGCATACTAGAGTAATGACTCGAGGAAAGTATGATAAAATCAGTTCAAGTTTTTCGAGTACTACCTTCAAGTTTTTACTTACCTCAGTACGTTACTTGAGTAGCTACTCGAGTAACATTGGCAGTGGTACAAAGGGCCGAGAGCAACACATTTTCTGAAACAGAGTAACTCGAGTACATACTCGAGTATCATTGGCAGGCCGAGAGCAACTTGGAAACTTTTACCTGGTTACTCGAGTAGCTACTCGAGTAACATTGGCAGGCCGAGAGCAACTTGAAAACTTTTACACTATTACTCGAGTACTTACTCGAGTAACGTTGGCAAGTTACTTGAAGGTATCTCTGGTTACTTCAAGTTTTGTCTTATTACTCGAGTACATACTCGAGTAATGCCTTAGAAAAATTGCTTCTGATCAAGTTTCTCAGCTCTTTGTCTTGGTCTTTCTTCATTACTCCAATGCTTACTTGAAGTAATGCTTTTCCCTGTTATTACTTTGTTCAATCTTATTTATTACTCAAGTCTTTTTCATACCATTCTTTGTTATCATCAAAACATGAGATCTAACAAGAGAGATATCACCAAAATACCAAACCTCTGTTCTGACACGCGAAAACAATGCACATCAGAAATCTCATTACTCAAGGGAGCCATCGAGTAATCATAGGTCATTACTCGAGTAAGCCCTCGAGTAATCACCTCCAAAATGAGGCAGTGCCATATTACTTGAGTGATTACTCGAGTAATATCTCTAGAGGTGCCATAACTTCCGTACATACTCAAGTATACTTACCATCAACGCTCGAGTGTTGAGCCATTAGTCAAGTGCACCAGTGTAACCCCCTTCATGATTAAGGCCGAGATTTAGTTCATAAACACGTAATTGATGTAGAATTAGAGACCATAAATGATTTTGGGACTTAAGCAAAACCAAACTTCCCAAAATCATGGCTTACAAAAACTTTTACAAAATTTTTTCATGACGGTCTCATATTCACATTTCAATACTAAATGGCCTGTACAAGTTGATTTCATTCATTAATATCAGAGTATAAACCAATTTCTCGACACACTCGGGTTCCATTCATTACTAAGGGATTTACAAAGGCTCAAAGCCCACGATCCAATACCCTTAACTTGGGGATTACACAAAACTATACTATCAATCCCAATATACACAATTGTTTCCCAAAATTATCCCAAAAGATATACATATATGATAACAAATAAAACCAAATATACTTCTAAACCGGAGCACTATCCGCTCTTCGTCGCCCGCTTTCCCTTTGATCCTTCTGCCCTGTCTAAAACATGGTTTTTGGGAGAGTGAGATTCTAAGGAATCCCCGTAGTAACAAATCAATCATATAATGTACAATAATAGTGCATGTAAGCAAATCATTAACCACAACAAGCAACTACAACGGCAATAGTTAGTATGACACATGTCATCCCTTACGATTGCTCACACTGAATTGCTCACGTTGCATTGCATCACAGCAATCCACACAATACATTTCACCACAGCTGGGATTCATATAATGCATTTCATACACAAGCCATACAGGAAAAATACACACAGCCCACGGCTGGATTCACAAACGCCGCCCACGGGTCGGATTCACAATATCCATGTCGATTACGACGGCAGTTCAACGGCCGACCTAGAGATGACCACCGTCAATCCCTACACGGCTCACGCTGACCTGCTCACGCCGTAATGGACCATGGCACACATTTCATAAATTCAACGATAAGTTATGCATGCCAAAACATCATACAAGATATGAGAGAAAAGTCACTACCTTGATCCTTCCGTGCGTGTCCTAGCGCCGGTCTCTCCCGAGGAGGGCAAATATCGTATCCTAGAATCATGATTAGGGATGAAGAGTTATATTCTATTCCAAGACTTAATTAACTTGAAACACTTAATTTTGGTTATCATAATTGTCCCTTAAGAGGCCACAAATGCCTCTAATAAAAGCCCTAAAAGGTTGGGAAACAATAGGTTAGAGATCTCCTTTCGAAAACTCAAAGTGTTGGAACACAGGGGTGGGCCGCGGCCCGCCCTTCCTTGGGCTGCGGCCCAAATATGGTCAGAAGGTCTTGGGCCGCGGCCCGCCACTCATGGGCCGCGGCCCGAATCAGGTCAGAAAGGTTTGGGCCGCGGCCAGCCACTCTTGGGCCGCGGCCCAGAAGTTTCCTGACTCTGGGCTGAACTTCGAAAAACCATAACTAATTCTAGAAAAATCGAAACGAGGTGATTCCAAAGCCAAATGAAAGGTATATGAGTCCTCTTTCAAGGAAAAATATAGCCCATCACTTTAAATCACTACACAAATACAGAAGCACCAAAAACTAAACACTACTCCAAAACAGAGTTCTGTTTCAATCCCAAACTTTGGACAACCATATCTCACAGAATTCTTAATGAAATGACACAAAGTATATGTCCATTTTGAAGCTTGGGATGTGAAATTTAAGACTGGAAATTTTCATAATTTTCCAATACCATTTGGTCACTCAAAACGCTCGATCAAAATGACAGCGAAAAACAGAGCCTAAACAAGACAACTTTCCAACTTTTCCCAAGTGATTTTAATGAATCCAAAATTAATAACCAAGCTCATTCCCACACAAAATCACTCAAGAAATTCAATGGGAATGCCAAAATCACCAAAATCCTATTCCATTATCATGCTTTGGTTTGGGGTAACATTAAACACTAAACTCCCAAAATCTCCAAACTTAGCAATTTCAAACCCAATCAATTCTATCTATCCAAAATGCATTCCAAACATACAAATTCCATACCAAACACATACCAAACTCCTAATGGCCTTCATTTTCGAAAATGGCCCCAAAATTCCAGAAAATTCAAATTATTTCAAATGGTATGAAACTTAGATAGAAAGATAGATCTCACTCACCTTATCAACTTCTCCAAAGAGAGTTCTTGATTCACTTCCTCCCAAAATTTCGTGTGGCCACAAACCACAACCAATGGACAAGCTACAACCATAGAAATGTAGCTATTAACTCAAGGATCAACTTTAATGAAGAACATTTTTCCATTAGAGGCCATTAAGAGGGTCAAATGCTCACCTTTTTTCCACAAGCTTCTTCCTCTTCTTCTGCAGAAATGGCTGACGAGAGAGAGCAAGAAAGAGAGAGAGAGATGGTGAGATGGAGAGAGAGGACGTGAGAGATGAGAGGGAGGAGGAGTGAAAAATAAAATAATGATACTCCCTCCATGATTTCCACCACAGAAAAGAGAGGAGAGGAAGAGAGAGAAAATGCTATTTTTATTCCCCTTTTGACTTTTCTCCAATACACTCACCATACACACTTTTGCCACATGTCAACTTGCTATTGGCTTACACAAATTAAGTCACCAATTAGCTACTTTAATCTCTCCATTAGACATTTTAATCACACATCTCATTTTCTCTTAGCTAGTAATTAATTTCTCCATTAATTACCACTTATGGCCAATATTTCCATTATTTCAATTTTTCAGTAATTATGACATATTAATTTAATATAGCCATAAAACACATAATAATTCCCATTAAATTCATAATTATCCATAATAATCATGATTAACCCATAATCAAAACTTGGGATATTACAACTAGACAGTTTTTGTTTTTTCTTGACTCACTATTAAACACTTGCATGCACACATTTCCTGGACTTAAGTGCTAAGGCATCCAGAACTTGAGTGCACTACTAACACTCGAGTGCATTAGCATATCTTCATCAACTTCTGCATCAAACCTGCAAGAGTGAGAGATCAGACTCAAGTGTTGCAATCCACAGAACTTGAGTGCACTACCTCACTTGAGTGTATTAGTAGAAACCTTGTTTCTGAACCAGCTTCTGTCTAATACTTGTAAGAGTGTAACGCCACACTCGAGTGCTCATGCTATTAGTACTCGAGTATACCCTCCACACTTGAGTGCATCAAACAATTTCCATAGCAACTTCCTCTAAACTTGTGAAATACATTTGACAATCAAATGAGCTTAAGTTTACATCTTCAAAACATGAATTCCTTTATAAAACAATGTATTGGCACTTTGTTATAATCAAAACATGGATTCTAACATTCTTCCCCTTTTTGATGATGACAAAACCTTGGTGATGGATTTGAAAATTTAATTGACTTGTAGACCATATTGAAAACTCTTATTTGATTTTCAAGTGCATGAATACCAAAGTTTCCATAGTTCAAAGTTGTTTGCTAATTTTTCAATAGGTTTTCAACAAAATTTTCATTGCAACACTTGTGTAAGATCAAGACATCGTATATGGCTCAAATTCATAGTTTAACTTTAAAATTCTCAATTGAGCAACAAATTGAACAAAAAACATCATAACTTTATTAATTGATAAATTCACCAAGAAACTTCATTAGAATGTGCAAAATACATGAAAAGCTCAAAATATATAAAATATTCCCAAATACTCCCTCTTAACCTATAACCCCTATTAAAAGGTTCCAAAAGGTCAAATATGACATCACTCCTTTTCCCCCATTTTGTCTTCATAAAAAAAGGAAGGCTGAGGAAAAGTGATAGGATCAGTATCAGGAATAGGCTGTTGTGGAGTATATAAGACCAATGCAGTAGAGGGATCAATAGGGTTTAGGATAAAAGGTGGTGAAGATAACTGAGTAGCAGGCTGCTGCTATTCAATGTGACATCTACAGTAGCTGAGGTAATAGGATTGGTGTCTGTGAACAACATTATGATTGAGGCTGTATAATTATAGATGGTGATACAGAGGTGGTTGGTTGAGAAGTAAAAGGGATAGAGGTAGGAGGAACAGGAACGTGAGTGTACAGAAATGTCTCCAACTCATTCAGTCACCTCATGTGATCTTCCTGTGACGTGACCATCAAGTTAAAGTTGTGATTTACCTTGTCTACCAACTTGACCACTTAAGATTCCATCTTGTCCACCAATTTCTCATACTCTGTAAATAACTCCTTTTTCAGGTTGGCCATTGCTTTGTTGATTACTTATGATACAAAGCCTTGAATTGATACACCAAATAATGAATGAGAAGGAGATAGAGATATACTCTTGTAGAGGATTAAGCCTCATCAGCCTTTGAGGGTGTAGTTTTTCGTTATGGTGCAGGTGCTTTACCAATAGGAACAGATATTCCTATATGAGTCACCTGAGTCATGCCAAATCTAGGTATCTTAACCTTTTCATTTCCTTCCAAATGCCAAATTTTGTTGTGGTAAAGGATGAGGGATAAAAGTTAAGGGTATGAAATGGTTGTGGATCTGGATGAAGAGAATCTAAATCTTCTAATTACACTGAAGATTAGTTCTCCCACATTCCTCTATTGGCCAGCAAGAAAAAAGCCAACAAATTGTAATCCTTAAGGGCAAAGTATGTGAAGTTCTTGGATTTTTTTATGATGCTGTAGGTATATATATAGTGAAGGTCACAATGAGAGTTTAGCATTTTGGTAGGCTTGAAATTCAATGGGCCTACTAGTTCACCCGGTCTCAGCAATTTGAAAATTTGGTTAGGTGTGAACTCTTGTGCTAGGTTAGAGGTGGTATGATATAGCCAAGAATTGTGTTTAGACTTAAAGGAGTAATCATTATAGAGTGGCCACATACAAAAGTGATAATCCCTTTTTCTTTTAATTCACCATTTTCAGTCTCAATATTCTTCACCTTCATATTGCAGTAAAAGGTTTGAATAATAGTAGGTGAATAGGGTAAGGGAACAATAAGGCATGGTTAATAAAATGATAGGCTTGGTCTAAGGTTCAGGCTACAATGGTCATTTAAATAATCCAAGTCTACATGTACCATATGGCAAAAACTACAACCAAAGAATTTAGTGCCATATACCTTTTTGTTGAAAGGTTTTAATACCTGGTTATTGAAATTTGCTGGAGGGATAGGATCAAGTTCTTCTTCCACTGGTGGTTGAGAGGTGGCTGGTGCTCCCAACTATAAACCAATATGACTAGACTATCCAGGAACATGATGAGATGCAAATGCACCAGCTTGGGAGGCAATCTTACTACCCAATGCATCCAACTTTGGCTGTTCTATTGCTTGTCAGAGTTGACTGTCATCTTCACTATCAGAGAAGATTCTTATAGGACTTCCGTAGTCTTTTTCTTCCCTTTTCCTTATACCTCCTTTGACTTTGATGGTGTTACCATCGGTTTTTTAATTGTAACTCCTTTGCCTTTCTTTAGAGGGGCTGGACATCTTACACCTTCAGCCTAGGATGTTTCTTCTTTGCAAGAGTATCTTTCTTATTTGTAGGTTTTATTTTTAGAGAAGGAAGAGGAGTTGTTGTTGAAGACTAAGTCAGATTCGAAGTTGCTGTCGGTGTTATTATCAGTGTCATAGACTCCTGAAGAGTTTGGAGACAGAATCTCATAATGATCTTGATGAAGAGGCTTCTTGAGTCACTTGAGGCACTTTCATATTGTGAAGAATCAAGTGAGACAAAGAAATAGAGGATTTGATGAAAATTTGGTGAATGTCGATTAAGGCTTGAATGTGAGGATTTGAAGGAGTAATCTAACATTTAGAGTGGATTGGAGAGTTATAACTAATGATTGATGGTAATGGAGGTGTCTACTCAATGGGTAACAGTTGAAATTTGAGCAGGTAAGTTACAAGTGAAGAAAAGCTTGGGCGTGAGTGAAAAAGTGTCTTGTCAGAGCTTTCAAACCTATTGATATAAACCCCCGACACTCGAGTATGATGCTTATGCACTAATGTGTGAATGCCCATGCACTCGAGTGTTGAAGAAATAAAATCAGAAAATGAGCAAATGTGTACCTGGTTTGAGTGTAATTTGTAGATACTCTTGTTTATTTTTCATCCTCCTACATCTTTATACTCAAGTCCTCCAAGATTACATAAGTAACCTTGCATTTGATTTCATGTTCTCTATATTGACTTTCTACACTTGAGTGTGTTACCAACACTTTCAAGTGTTATTCTTTCTGCACTCGAGTGTAAACCCTATACTCGAGTATTTGGCAACACTTTTGATAGACTCCAGTGTGCCCTTAGAGTTTATGTATTCTCTGTTAATCCCTATTTTACAAACTGAAAGCAGAGTATGCGAATCATGTTTTGAACTTGAGTGTTGTATGTGTACTCAAGTGTCATGCCTTACACTCAAGTTTTCACCTTGTAGTCGAGTGTCATACTTTTGTTTCATAGCATTCCTGCAAAACAAACTTCTACATATTCTGATGCTTAGTTAGTATGGTAATCATCAAAACATGAACATATTCTAAACATAATTAATAACAATCTTATAGCTCATTGGGATTAATGATTCCCAATTCTCTCCGTATATATAAACATTGATCTTTAGCTATCGGCTTAGTGAATATATTGGTGAGTTGAAGATGTGTAGGAATGAATTCTACTTTGACATTCTTCTTTTGTACATTTTCTTGAATAAAGTGATGTCAGATATATATGTGCTTTGTTCTTGAATACTACACAGGATTCTTGGCCAAGCTTATGGTGCTAGTGTTGTCACAATAAATGGGTATCTCCTTTAAGTAGATTCCTAAGCCCCGAAGTTTTTGCTTCAACCAGAGTACTTGAAAATAATAACTTTGTTGTAGCTATGTATTTAGCTTCAGTAAAGGATAATGAAACTGTGGTATGCTTCTTGCTGAATCATGATATCAGAGAGCCTCCAAGAAATTGACATTATCCGCTTGTGCTCTTTCTGTTAGATTTATATCCTCCGTGTTTGAATCTGAATAGGCCATCAAATATTCATTCCCTCCTTTCGGGTACCATAGGCCAAGTTTTGTAGTGTCTAATAAGTAACTAAAAATTCTCTTCATGTTTTTTGCATGTGATACCTTAGGAGCATATTGATACCTTGCACACATGCCAATACTGAATTGTATATCCGGCCTGCTTGCCCTTAAGTAGAGTAATGAACCAATCATTCATCTATATTTGGTAATGTTGAAGTCAGGGCCTTTCACGTTGGCAGCCAGTAGTGTGGTAAGCTCATTAGAGTGTCAGTTCTATTGGCATTTTTCATTCCATACTTTTTCAATAAGTCCTTCAAATATTTGGTTGGTATATGAAGATCCTATTCTTCCGTTGCTTGATTTGAAGTCCAAGGAAAAAGTTTAGTTCACCCAACATGGACATTTTGAATTCTCCCTGTAAAAGCTTTGAAAATTCTAGGCAATGAGATTCGTTAGTGGCACCAACGATTATATCATCAACATATATTTGAACTACTAATAAATAATTCTTGTTATGTTTAATGAACAACGTGGTGTCTATTTTTCCTCTGCCATATTTTGATCAAGAAGAAATTTGCTTAGTTTTTCATACCAAGCTCTAGGTGCTTGGTCAAACCATATAAAGCTTTCTTGAGTTTGAAAATATGATTATGTTTTTTGTCTTCTTCAAAACCATGAGGTTGTTTTATGTTCCTCCATAATATAACCATTTAGAAAAGCACTCTTAACATCCATTTGATAAAGTTTAAAACCTTTAATATATATAAAAGCTAAGAGTACTTGAATAGCTTCCAGTCTTTCCACTGGAGCATATGTTTCCTCATAATTAATACCTTTTTCTTGATTATAGCCTTTGGCAACTAACATTGCCTTGTTTCTCACAATGATTGCAAATTCATCAAGTTTGTTTTTGAAAACCTATTTGGTTCCTATGGCCGAACTTGATTTCTTTGAAATTGATTTAATTCTTCTTACATACCAATCACCAAATCATTGTTAGAAAGTGCTTCTTCAATGCTAGAAGGTTCAACTTTAGAATAAAATGCAGAAAATGTAACTTCATTATGTATTCTATTTCTGGTTTTGACAACTTCATGAACATCTCCAATTATTTGTTCAATTGGATGATCTTTCATATGTCTCTATGCTTTTTGTTGAGCATGGTCATTGACATTTTCATTAGTTTGAAAATCATTTGTTTGAAAATCGTTTTGATTTGAAATAACTTGATTTTCAGTTTTCTTTATCAAATCTACTTCTTCTTCATCAAAAAACTTTGTCTGAGAGTCTATTTCATCAAACACAAAATGAATGGTTTCTTTTGCAATGCATGTTCTTTTATTAAAGAGTCTATATGCTTTACTTCTATTTGATTAACCTAGAAACAAACCTTTATCAGACTTTGAATCAAATTTAGCCAAGTTTTCTTTACCGTTGTTGTGAATGTAGCACTTGCATCCAAAGATGTGTAGACAAGCAAGGTTTAGCTTTCTCCCTTTTTAGAGCTCATATGGTGTCTTTCCAAGTGACTTGCGAATATGTGCTCAATTCAAGATATAGCATGTAGTGCTAATTGCATTCTCTAAGAACACTTGTGATACTTCTTTTTCATTGAGTTTTTTCCTTGCCATTTATGTGAGGATGATGTTCTTCCTTTCCACAACTCCATTCTGTTGAGGCGTTCTTGGTGCAGCGAAGTTGTGACATATTCCCTAATTGTTGTAGAAATCTTTAAAGAGTTGTTATCAAACTCTCCTCCATGATCGGTTCTGATATAGACAATAGAAATACCTTCTCATTTTGGACCTTCTTTGCAAACGTAATAAATTCAGCAAAAGTTTCATCTTTAGAGGCAAGAAATATAGTCCATGTAAATCTTGTAAAATCATTGACAATTACTAGAGTATATAAATTTCCTCTAAAACATTTTACTCATGCTGTCCTACTAAATCCATATGAAGTAATTGTAAAGGTTTGGACGTTGAAATCTCATTCTTTGTTTTGAAAGATGATTTAGTTTGTTTTCCTTTTTGACTAGCTTTACAAATCATGTTGTCTATGAATTTAAGTTTAGGAAGACCAACAACTAAATCCTTTCTAATTAGTTTGTCAAGTTGATTTATATTGATATGAGCCAGATACTTATGCCATAACCAACTCTCTTTGATTTGTAAAGAAAACAATTTTCAGAAGAATTTGAATTTAAATCAATAGTATAGCAATTACAGTCCCTTTAAGCTCATATCTTTGCTTTGATAGATTCTTTATTAATCGGTAGATGCTTCTTGTTCACTACCATGCATTCCTCTGAGTCAAAGATTACCTTGTTATCTTTGTCAGTACTTTGACTCATGATTCGGAGGTTGTGGCATAACCTCTCAACGTAATATATGTAACCCCCTCTGAAATTATTATTCAAAATACGGGATTAAAATGAAATAGAGATTAATAATAATGAAAACTTATTTACAATCCTATCTTCCCGATAGGGTTTTTAACAAATACCTTTTGAAATCTATTACACCTGGTCTCACATTCATATTTTGAATATAATTACTTCACGAAGATAAAACACATTCATATTAATATCAGAGTGCACAACAATATTTCCCAACAATCCCGGGTTCACATCTTTGCTAATGGATATACAGGGCACATTAGCCTATTACAATTTCCCAAACAAGGGATTACACAAATCCATTCTAAATACATATCTGCATAGACATCCATGACAAAATATACAGTCATCCCAATCGAATAGATAACCAACTACCAAACTCTCATCCTAAAGGAGTCCTCAACACCCTTGGTTGCTTGCTCCCTCCTCAAGCCTCTTGTCCTGTCAAATTGTTAGTATGGGTGGGTGAGATTTGAGAGAATCTCAGTAGGAAACAAATACCAATATGCATGGAAGATAAGTGTTTAATGCATGACATGCTTACATTACAAAAAATCGTGCTCACATAATGACATATCTGCGTGCTCAATGTTTCAAACAACATACTTATGGTCAGCATAAATAGAAACAGAGCTTTAATTAATCATATATGTTTCACATAATCAAGAAAAGCAATAACATGCATCAATACACCAGCACAATTATCAAATACATGCAGGAGAGGTAAGTTCCCTACCCTTATTCTTTCTACATGTGCTCCAACACCGCTACTCACGATCAAGGCGAATATCAAACCCTATAAACAAAATCAAGGACATATGGTTATTCTCTATTCCAATAACACTTAAAGTTGGCTATCATTCATAGCCTTTAGGTGGCTACTCCAAGCCTAAACACATGCCTAAAGGGTTGGGAGAAACTTGACCAAAGACTATCTTTCAAAACCTCAAAACATCATTTTTCAAAGGTTGGCTGCGGCCAGCCCCACCTTGGGTCGCGTTTAACAGATGGTCAGAAACTCATGGACTGCGGGCAGCACTTCTAGGCCTTGGTTAGAGATAGATCAGAAACATTTGGGCCGCGGCCAACCACAGACCTATCCACTGGCTCATTTTCCAACGACCATAACTTGGTCCACAAAACTCAGAATGACCCAAACTTTATCTCAATAGAAAGCTTGCAATGTGAACTACAAATCTGAAAAGTTTCACATCAATTCAATATCATTTGCTATGTCAAAATATCATGCAAAATTGGTCACTTGAACAACATTTCAGACTTGGCCAAAACTAGAACTTTTAGATTTTGCACAATGACTTCCAATGGTTCCATTTTCACATCGTACACCATTTCCACACAAAATTTCATAAGGAATTCATTGGAAAACCCAAATCAACCAAATTCACATTATATTGACATGTTTTCCCAATGAACACAACATGTCACACAATGTCACATTTCAAACTTCAACATTGCAATTCTTTCCATTCAAATTGAAAACCAATTCCAATGGCACCAAAACACAATATGACACCATTGTTACCACAATACACAAACCAATTCTCCATTTCCAAAATCACACAAAAAGCAGGGAAAATTCCACAATTCACAAAACTTAACCAATAACCATAAAACTTAGATCAATATGCTTCAAATACTCACCTCTTCCTCTTCCCAATGCCAATTCTTTGATTCCTCTTCTTTCAAATTTCTTCAAGTGTTCAAACACCACCTTTCAAAAATCTAAAACCATAGCAATAGAGCTTTCATCACCATGATCAATATTAATGAAGAGTGTTTGAGCATTAAAGGTCACATAGATCACTAACCTTAAGCTTCTTTCTTTTTCTTTCCTCCTTAAGCTCAACCAAAATGGAGAATGAAGGAGAGAGATGAGATGAAGATGGAAGAGTAGATTTTTGGAGCAAAAAGCCCCTTTTGGCTAACCTTAACGGGAAGAAAGGAGAGAGGAAGGAGTTGAAATATTGACCATAATCCAAGGGCTCATGTGGTGACACTTGTCACAATCTTATTTCATCCTCATGAGCTTACATGAACATAAACACATGGGATTCTGCCCCTTTCAATCCCAAAACAATCAATCATAACCATTGATCTTTGAGTTACCAATGAGCTTCCTCTTCGGCAACTGATCAATTGGTCGATAACTTTCCCGTTTTGCCCCTGATTATGGCAATTCTTACTAACTCACCACCAAACACATCACATTTTTCCTTTTAACCACAATAGGCACCCTCCATATACTTTAAGTAAATCTAGATGGTACTCAACAATTGAACTTAAATACAGGGTTTCGACATTACTCATAACACATTCGAATCACAATTCACATTATCTTCTCCAAAAGTGTTTATTTATCAATAATCACATCTACTTTTGGAGTCCTTAACTCATAATCAAAATTTTTGATATTACAATATATGTCGTTGATTTGGACACCATTGGTTTTCCCAACTTCATCGATTCTGACAATACGTCTAGATTGGTTACCTCTAAAAGTTACCTTTCCTCTTACTCTAGTTTACCGCATGGTAAACTTATCTCTATTGCCAGTCATGTGTCTCGAGCATCCACTATCAATGTACCATTTATTTTTCCTTGATGCTTTGAGACATACCTAGAGTAATATGATCAACTTTTAGGTACCGATACTTTCTTGGGTCCTTCGTGGTTAGTATGAATTACTCATAGTACATGTGTCCCTTTCAGAACCCATTTATATATGCCAATAGTCTTTCCTTTTCTAAAATGACATAATGAAGTATAATGACCTTTCTTATTGCGGTAATTACATGATGCAAATGGATTTGATACATACATAGAATTTTTTAAAGTATTTGAGATATGTTTTACTGCCCTTTTTCTTCTTTCTTCTGTTTCTATCTCGAACATAATTATATCAAATTCTAGATTTATCATGAGTGACTCTTTGTGATTTTAGAATTACCTTAAGAGTTTCACTTCCTTTTGGTAAAATTTTCCAAATTTTTCGTTAAGTCACTTAGTTTCTCATCCTTTTCTTCACACAATGCACATGAAGATATAACTGTATTAGTTCTACTTTCTAGTTCCTTTACTTTCTTTTTATGACTTACCAATTCCTTAGCTATCTTGATGAATTCAGTATGCAATGCATTATATTCAAATAATAATTCATCATAAGTCGATTCAAAATCACATACCTCAGAGTTAGATTCTTCTTCTTTGACTACCAAGCATATATTTACAACTTCGTCATCGTCATTTTCTTCATTCGATGAACTGTCACCCCATTTGGATGATATGAATACTTTCTTTTTTTGATTCTTCTTATCTTTGGTTTTGAAGCATTCAGACTTGATATGTCCTAGTGTTCCATATTCATAGCAACTAACTTGTTGTTCTTTGTTTTCTTTCTTAGTTGGTTCTCCTTGATTATTCTTGAAGTTCCATTGGCCTCTTCTATAGGACTTCTTGAACTTTCTTACGATCATTACCATATCTTCATCATCAAGTTTATCCTCACTTTCTGATGATTCAACTTCCTTGATGACTTTAAGGGTAACTCCTCTTTTCTTTTTATCATCGAACTCTTCCAGTTCCTTCTTAAATTTAAACTTTCCTTCATACTCAGAAAGACTACCAAAGAGTGTAGCTATAGATCTTATTTATTCGCCTTTGGCTTCTTTGATATCTGTCACCTTAGCTTCCCATTCTTCTGTAAGAATGTTAAGGATCTTTCTCACCTGGAAATTCATATCAAAGGTTTTTCCAAGTGTTGATAGTTGATTGATAAGATTGGTATATCTGAGTTTGAATTCAAAGATCCTCTCCTAGGTTTTATTCGAAACAGATAATACTCTATCATTAGAGTGTTGATTCTATTTTCTTTGATCCCGGACGTACCTTCATGAGTGATTTCCAATGCATCCCACATGTCTTTAGCCATTGGCAGTGTGCAAATTTGAAAATACTCCTTCTAGCTAAGGACGCCCTGTATCATTAAAATAGCGTTGCTATTTAATGTTATTAATCATTTTTTGTTGTCATCGTATTCCTTTAGGCTATTCTTCATGACTCTATCTTATTCTTTCTTTGTTGGAACATAGTCACCTTCTTGTGTTACATTGCATAACCTATATTCATTAGCCATTATGAACACTCTAAAGTTAGTTTTTGAGAACAAAAAATATTCTTCGATAAAACCAAGAGGTCTAGTGATTGAAGCTTCGTATAGAAGAATGTTCTCACCCATTATTGCTATTTAATGGATCATTATCAAGTTGTTAAGCTCTTTGGAGAAGACCTCTCTCTGATACCAAATGAAAGAGGGAAGCTTCATGTAAGAGGGGGTGAATTGGGTGATGCAATAAAATTTTTGCGTATTACTGTGATATGAAGATAAATGAGAAGAGTGTAAAGATATGAGAATTGCCACATAGAGAGTTATACTAGTTAGCCCAACCCCAGGCTTATTTCCAGTCCTTAGAGATCAACACCTCTAATATTTTTACTAAGCTTCCAAGATTCAGTAGGCTCTTGGAATGCCACAAGACAACAACTATCCTTATAAGGACTACGAGTGAAAATATTCTAACACTTGGAATTTTCTCTCCCCTTATAACATGTCTTATAAGCAAAGTAATTTGAGGACCTTTCTCTCTTACTTACTCATGCAAGTCTTATGAGCAGTAATGTTTTCTCCTATTTACACCCCTTTAAGTCTTTTGAGCAGTAACATTTTCTACTACTTGTGTAATGACCCAATTTGAGATTAAGGGCTAATAACTCTGATGTTGATTGTAATTAGTGTAATTAAACACTTTTGGAGAAATGAGATGTGAATTTAATATAAATGTTCATAGTGATGATTTAATAATCATAGTGGAACCAGGGTAAAAATGGTAAAATTGGAAATTTACCGACCAATTGATCAGTTACTAAAGAGGAAACTCATTAGTGATTAGAGATCGAGGGTTGAGATCAATTGGCTATGGGTCAGAATCCTATGCTTTAAGCTTATGTGAGCTCATGGAGGGAGTGAACAAGATGTTGACAAGTGCCTTAATGTGGACCACAGGATTGTGCTAAAAGACAAACAATCACTTTTTCTCTCTCTTTTCTCTCCTATTCGGTAGGGGAGTATTGAACCAAGGGAAAATATGTACTCTTTATCATCATCTTCCTCATATCTCATATTTTCTCTCCTCCATTTTGGTGATCAAGCAAGGAAAGAGAAAGAGAAAGCTTGAATCTTTGGTGAGTAAGGGTTCCCGTATGCTCTAATCCTCTTCATTAAACTTGTTTATAGTGTTAAGAGCTCCATTTTGGTGGTTTCAAAATTTTGAAATGTGGTAGTTGGGTGTTGGAGCAAATTTTAGAAGTTGGAGAATCAAGGTTCTGGTTTTGGCAAAGTGAAGAGGTAAGCATTTGGTGCTTTTTGATATATTTGTTGTGATTTTTGGATAAGTTTAAGAAATTCTAGAAATTTCCCTGGTTTTATGCCAATTTATGATGTATGAATTTCATAGTGGATAATGTTGGAATTAGTTCATTGTGAAGTTATTTGAATGTTAGTTATAGTTTAGAAGTTTGGAAGTGTGTTGGTTGGAAATGGGTATTGTGTGAGTTAGAGACCGAGAGTTAGATAGTAGTTAAAATGGTTTTTCGATTTTTTGAAAGTTACAAATGTGTTCCTTAGGCAATGTTGTATGGGTATTAGCTTTGTGTGGAGTTTGGGAACCATTGGGAGCAATTTTGACCAATCTGGAAATTTCTGTCAATTGTTGCGATATGGACAATATGATAGCATCACTCGAGTGAGGTGAGATCTTACTCAAGTACTACCATGTGTTTTCCCTGTCTCCTTTATGTTTTTCCTAGGTTTTCATGAAGGAAGCTTGAGTGCACTTCTTAAACTGCGAGTGAAGTAGGTGATCACTCGAGTGATGGTGTGAGTTGATGGTTAGGGTTGCTCTCGGGTCCTCACTAGCTGGTCAATGTTTAAGAGTGTGTTCTGACACTCGCAAGTGTAGGCTCCTCACCCGAGTGCCAAAGGTGGTGCTCGAGTGAGCATTTCCCTTTGATGTTTCATGTGCTCTCGGGTTGTCACTTTCTGTGTTGGACTTTCAAGGACTTGAGTGGATTTGGAGTCAGGACTTGAGTGTAAAGCCTTATGCTCGAGTGTTGTGAGCACTTTTGGGCTGGGGTAGTTACTTACTGTCAAACACTCATGAGTGAGAGCTATTCTCACTCTAGTGCGAGTCTCTGATCACTCGAGTAAGGTCATCTTTACTCGAGGGAGCTAGCTGAAATGCAATGTTATTCTTTTGAAAAGGGGTCTTTAGGGCAGTTTCTTCCAACCTTTTTAGCATGTGTTTAGGCCTCTAATGGTCACCTAAAGAGTCCTAAATGATAACCAACTTAGAGTATTATGGAAATAAGTATTGGAAAAGAAATTGATTGGTTGTTTCTAATTTAGTTATAGGATTTGACATCTGTCAGACTCATGAGCCCACTGTGCCGAAGAACGTCAGGAAAGATACAAGTAGTGACTCCTCTCTTATACTTTGTGTAAATGTATTGTATGTATGCATATCATGCATTGTGTTGTTGTTGCTGCTGCTTTGTTATGCATTGAGATGCTTTGTGGAGCTTTATGGTGCTTTGTGCTTTGTGATGCTATTGCTGATTACCGCATGAGAGGGCATAGTGTTTACAGCGAAAGCTGGCATTGAGATTACAATGAATGCTGGCATAGTGTTTATTGCGAAAGTGGCCATTGAGCATTGTGATATAGTTGTGAGTGCTGTCAATTGTGGTGCGAGCCATGACTCCTAGTGTTGCTTCTAAGCATGATGGACTTACATGCTTTGTGTTTATATATTGTATGAGTGATTTGTTACTACTGGGATTATTTAGAATCTCACTCTTTCTAATGACTAACATTTCAGACTGGGCAAGTGCTCAAAAGGGAAGCGGACAACCAGGAGTGGTTAGGATCTCTAGAGATATCTGGTTGGGGGTTGGTTATCTGTTTTTGGTCTAGGATTAGTGTTTGTATATGAGATGTAAATAATAATTTTGGATATGTAATCCCCATTTTCAGAAACGTTAAACCCATTTTGTATATATATACATATGTAACTCGGGGTTGCCGGGATTTTAGTTACACACTGATATTTATCAATGTGATTTGATTTTCTCAAGTAATTATATTCGAATGTGAATGTGAGACCAGATTAATTATGTTTTTGAACTATTTTTTAGGATACCCCATCTCTTAAATGAGGGATTATAAATGTTGATTTTGTCTTATTGGGCTCTATTTCACTTAGATTTCATAATCCAGGTATAACTATGATAAGGGGGTTATAGCTTGCACCTTGTAAGTCTTACGAGTAGAAAGTCTTATTAGGAATTCTCTCTATACCTTCCGTAAGGAAATCTACCCTCTTAAGGTCCCTTTATGCTTGGATCAAAATACAATTGAAATGTGTTTGCAAACTCTCTCACAGAGTGGATATGATAATCACTGAAGTATAATATGAATATAGAGAGAAATATGAAAAGAAAGACTGTTGTGAATTTATAGTGTAAGCTCTTGTTTTGTGTTCTTCTTGTTCTTTTGTCTATCTCTGATGCTTTTGTATTTATAGCTATTCTGAGTTAGCCGTTGTGGAGTGTTCATTGTGAGCAGAGCGTCATATTGTGAAGCGTTTGTGTTTTCAGAGACTCTATGGTGGGTTAACCGCATATGGTGCCAATTATCTGGTAGTCGGTGTGTAATGATGATGTTCGCTGCAATTGACTTTCTCATTTGAATCTATAATCTAAACGTTCATTTTCCTATTTCACACTTGAAAAATATGCTAAATAACGTTTAGATATAATAACAAGTGAAAACACAATGAGTAAATAACATTTAACCATATTTGGATTATTCGTTGTGACTTTGTATTGAAGTCTTCTTCTAAGATAGATGAACTCGAGTGCTTCCTTCTCACTCGAGGGCATTTGAATTTTCAATTGAGTGTCAACTTCTCATTTAAGTGCTCTTTGGATTTTGCATGCCTATACAGAGTTATCTTGATCACACTTTCAAGTGTTTATGTCTACACTCGAGTTTTTGATTTGTACTCAAGTGTACAATCCAAATTTTAGCTCCTATACTTGTGAGTGTGAACTTGCACTTGCAAGAGTGTTTATGTTGGACTCGAGTGCACAATTACTCAATTGAGTGTTCATGCTGGTCACAACTTCTTCACGTGACTCCTTTTAGAGAGTGTAAAGTTTGCATTAGAAGTGCAAACTTTACACTCTCTAAAAGGAATCATTAGTGTCTTACCCCTCACTTTACACTTTCTAAAAGGAATCATTAGTGTCTTAGCCCTCACTTGAGTACACCATCACATGTCAACTTGAGGAAGTTTTCTTGTCCTGCTTCCAAATGAAAGGTTGCTGAAGTTCACTTGAAAGTGTTATTGCAGGACTCGAATGTTAATCCCTTACTCAAGTGCATATACCAAAACTTAAGTGCACTTCATGGATTCAAAATCTTATTTCCTCTTGGGCTAATACTTTCAATTCTTTACTTTCAGGACACGAGTACACTTACCATCAATACTAGAGTGTTGAGTCAGCACTCGAGTACAACATGTGGTTTCTGTTTTTACTTGACTTACCATTTAACACTTGCATAGACATACTTTCATGACTCGAGTGCTAAGACATCCAAAACTCAAGTGTTGTCTAATACTCAAATGTATCAGCATATCTTCATCAACTTTTGCATCAAACGTGCAAGAGTGAGAGATCAGACTTGAGTGTTGTCATCCACAGAACTCGGTGTATCAGTAGAAATCTTGTTTCTGAACTAGCTTCTATCTAATACTTTAAGAGTGTGACACCACACTCGAGTATTCATGCTATCAATACTTGAGTATACCTTCCACACTCGAGTGTATAAGACAATTTCCACTGCTACTTCATCTAAACTGTTGAAATGCATTTGACAATCGAATGAACTTAAGTTTACATCTTTAAAACATGAATTCCTTTATAAAATAATGTATTGGCACTTAGTTATCATCAAAACATGGATTCTAACAGAAGCCATATGATGTTTCAAAGGCAATTCTATCCCCAATTTTCATTTTTGGTTTCTTCCTACCGGTGACAACCTTTCAATTGATTTATTGGCCTCCAAGTACCATATCTTATTGGCTCTGAGGAAGAAAGATATCAATTGAGGAAATGGCATCGGTGTAGTATGGGTCCCAAAGAATCTGTATCTCATGATTTAAGAAAAGTTCAACTCTCTTAGCTTCCTCTTCTCCTTCAGTAGTATGGAAGCCATAAGCCTATAGTCCCTATCAATAACATAGGTAATATTGATAGACCTGTTGACTTTGGTTCAGGAGTACATGTACCAGAGGACCTTGCGTAGATCACACATGTCCCTAGGGTTGAAGGATTCTGGCCTTACTCTCTTACCCGCCTCAGAATACTGAAACTTTAGTTTGGTGTAAGCTTTGTGGGGGTATCCTATGGTGGCTTTTTAATACCTAGCCACATGTTGATCCTAAAGGCAAAGATATAGAATTTCTTCCCTCACACTTTTGTTTCCACTCCTCCTCTACAACAAAACTGCCCTTAGAGCAATCTTCTACCAACTCTAGATTATAATAGAAATGCATAACTACCTTGGCATAATAAGGTGGGTACACGGATAACTAGGGAATATAGTGTTATGGGTACTCACTCAAATCAAACTTAATAGCCTCAAATAAAACTTGAATTTCAATGTAGTATATCTTACACATCTTCTATCAGGCAAAGTACTCATTGAACTTCTTTGTATCCTCAAGCTTGTCTGAATTGAATTCTTTTGGAGGTATTGTGATGTCTTTTTCTACTTGCTCACTCTCCTCTTCTTCATTTTCTCCTTCATCTTCCTCTGATCCCTTTTGTGGAGACTTAGTAGGCTTGGAGGAGGATTCTTGCTTTGGTTTTGACCTCAATGCTTCATCTGTTATTGAAGCTATCTCTTTACTAACTATAGCATTATATCTTGCTTGTTGTCTATCTTTCTTGGTCTAAGAAGGAGTGTCAGAGTTAGAGTTTAAAGATGGAGGACTTGGAGGGGCTATGGATTTTCCTTTTATGGGTGGAGTTGTGGCCAATGTTTTTGATCTTATTGTTATTGGCTCTTATATAACAATTAGCCTTGGGTTGAGCCTCTAGTAGTGCTTTCTCAAAAACTTTTGGCTGAGAATGAGCCTTGGGTTTCAGAGTGGATTGTTTCTTTGTTGGAGGAGGCAGTTAAGACTATAAAAATCGACCCCAAGTAGTCTTTATTCTAGCCATTTGAGAGATTGAACACAGAATCTGTGATTTTTCTCTTTGGAGTTATGACAAATGAATGCTAGGGCAGTGGATTCAAAGGATTGTAGGAAGTTTATGGAAGTGGAAATTAGTAGGTTTTGATTGGAACTTAATGGGTAAGTGTTTGTGAAAATTTTTTGGCTAAGCACTGGTAAAGTCACTAGAAGTGGTTTGGCGAGATGACACTATGTCTACTGATATAGCCAACAGTTCCCGACATTACTCCACTGATCTTAAGGCATCACTCAAGTGATCATGCCTAATAGCTATAAAAATTAAGCAATTTAAACTATACATGACATGAATAATCTAGCAATTACTTATGAATGATTCCTTATTGTGTAGGAGCCTCTGGATTGTAAGTTAAAGCAAGAACATCGGTTGAATTCTCCACTACTCTGATGATCACTCAAGTTATTCTGGGTTATCACTTGAGTGATATGTCCCTTCATCTCCCAACTTTTCATTTCCAACTGTTATGCCATTCTAGTTTGAATCTTTTAACCTTCCTTTACTCATTAGGTTATCACTCGAGTGGTCACTCAAGTGATACACCCATCACTGCCAGACATCACTCGAGTAATGTTATAGTGATGATCATTGCAAGACATCTCTTGAGTTATGTCATGTTAATCATCTCCTCTGTTTATTTATGTTTCTCTTAACATGGAGTAGAATATTTTAACATAGTCCTATAAAACAAACTTCTAGATACTCTGATGCTTAAGTTAGTTAAATTATCATCAAAACATAATTAAATTACTTTTATAAAGATGAAAATACTTACAATTAATTGGGATTTACCATTCTCAATTCTTTTCGTATAAATAAAATTGATCTTTAGTAGAGGTTTTGTGAAAATATCAGCTATGTAAAGGTGGGTAGGAATGAATACGACTTTGACATCCTTCTTTTGAACATAATCTCTAATGAAGTGGTGTTTGACATCAATTTTCTTGGTTCTAGAGTATTGAACTAGATTCTTTGCCAAACTTAATGTGCTGGTGTTGTCACAGTAGATAGGTATCTTTCTTAAGTAGATGCCAAGGTCCTCAAGTTGTTGCTTTAGCCAAAGTACTTTATCATAGCAACTTGAAGCAGAAATGTATTCATCTTTCATTGATGATAGAGATACCTTGTTCTGTTTCTTGCTGAACCAAGATACCATTAATCCTCTAAGAAATTGATATAAATATGTTTTAAATCCTCCAAAAAACTGGTGCTTTTTCTATATGTTTTATATCCTATATGGTCAGAATTTGAATATGCAACGAGCTATCATTTCTTCCCTTGGGATACTAGATGCCTAACTTAGATGTGTCAGCAAGATATCTGAAGATTGTTTGAACCGCCTCAGCACATGATTCTTTTGGAGCTGACTGATATCTTGCACACATTCCAATATTGAATTGGATATCAGGTTTACTTGCCACGAGATAGAGTAATGAACCAATCATTCCTCCATATTTGGTGATATTAGAATATGCTCCTTTTACATAGGCATCAAGTAGTGTGGTCAAGCTCATAGGAGTATCTGCTCCATTTTCCTGATCTATTCTATACTTCTTCAATAGTTCTTTTAAATACTTTGTTTGAGATATAAGGATCCGATTCTTTCTTTATTTGATTTGAAAACCAAGGAATAATGTTAGTTCTGCCATCATTAACATCTCAAAATCAACTTACATTGTTTCATAGAATTCTTTGCCTAAAAGATCATTAGTACCACCGAAAATGATATCATAAACATATATTTGAACTATTAAACTATTATTTCATTTTTTGTTTTATAAATAATTTTGTATTTGTAATATGCTATCAGTTTGTAACCCATAATGCTATGTGTATATGAATTAGCTGGATGAATGAACCGGTGCATGAAATATATATATATATATATATGCTTGTGTTTGGGAAAACCTGGAGACTCCTTGTCAGCACTTATATGGCACCATTTAAGGAGACTTAGGAATATATGGCGCCATGACCTAGTATGGGTCTCGCAGGGATACCTAAACCAATACACAGAATTGGCAGTTCTTAGAGACACTGGTGTAGCTGGTGCCATTTCATGGTCTCTAGGGACATCTGGCACTCTCCAAGCAGTCTCTAGGACACATGGCAAAGATCAGGCTGAAGGGTGACACGTGTCGCAAAACTAAGTGGCCCTGTATCAAAAAGTAGCTTTATTAAAGTAGTTTTATTAAAGCAACTTTTTGACTTCTTCCCCTGAATAGCCAATCATATACTGAAATCTACTGTTAGACATCTGATATATATGGAAAATTCAGTGCAGCTCACCGGTCTCTAATCCGTTACATATTCGATTTTCCTAACTAGAATACCGGAAGTCGGATGAATTCATCAATCCTTCTCCCTTGACCAATGAATTCACCCAACCATATGAGAAGGGAAGGGAAGACAGGTTTTAGGAGGTTTACTTAGTACCTTGCACTGTTAAGAAGGATCATCCAGTACATAGAATCTTCGGTTATCCAATAATTTCCAAAAAGAGCGCCTAACACCCTAACTTTTTGTGATGTGCTATAATTTATTAAAATATTTCAGACCTCTCTCTCCCTCTAAAATTTAGCCATCCCTAATTAATTAGAAGAAAAATCAGAAAAAACTCAGAAAAATAAAGAAGAGAGAATTTTTCAAGTTCTTGAGTTTTGTAGCCGATTTAAAGCCCGAAATCACGTTTCCAGCCTTAAAGCCTTCACTAATCTTCTTCTACTCATCAAGAGCTACATTTCTACAATTTTGGATTTCTAATCAGAGTTGTTTGGTGTAAACTTGTCTATGGAAGTACTTCCAAAATTAAGAACTAATCTGATAATCGTGTAGAGGAAATCTTAAGCTTCGATTTGAGTATAACGTTTTGATGTTTTGCTGAATATTTTTGAAGTTATAGGACCCTAGGGTTTCAACCAAGAGGGTGATTTTGAGCTTTAATGGGTGTTTGATGATGAGCATGATGTTAATTAAGGGTTTATGATGGTTAATCACATGTTTTAAGGTTGAAATTACAAGAACACAATTTATCTTCCTTAGGGTCAAATTCGGCTAGCCCATGTTCTTGAGGTTAGAGCTGGATTTTGATCAATTTGATATTAAAAGTGGATTCTATTCTATGGCCAAATTTTGTCGGGATATCATGTGGTTACGAATTTTGGATGATTGGTTAGAAAACCCTAATTTTGGAATTTAAAGTGTTATCGTAGAATTTGTTGGATTCATAGTATTCTTTTTTTGAGATGTTTTTGAGTAGTCAAACCTTATTTAATGGCTGTGATATTTTGTAAGGTGTTAGTAGACATCCTAGGCTTTCTATTGATATATAATATGCACCATTTGGCTCTATCAATTGTGATTTATGATTTGTTGAAGTTGAGGTATAAACACTGGAATACATTTTGAGGTAGTAATGTTGATTGAGTATTCTTGAGCTTTTGACCCTGTATTTAACACTAAGTGGTATTTTTTCTTGAAACAAGACTTAAATAGTTTTCCATAGGACTTGTAACCACCCAATTTGAAATTTTTGAATTTAAGTTATGAATTTTCAAAGTTGGGTGTCAAATCTGCCAAATTAGGGTAACCTACGGATTTTAGGTTTTCAAAGTAAATTGTGATAAGCTTGATTCCAAAGGGTAGAAACATGTGCTAAAGGCTAATGTAGACCACATTTGATACCTATTTAACAAAACGTAGGAGACTTAAAAGATAATTAACCAAGTAGTGTAAGGATAAGAATTGGAATAATTAAATGTTCCTACACTGCTCATTATGTTGTGATAGTTGTAATGCATGCCTTGTGTAATTGCATTTTATATGATTATATGTCTTTTACTATTAAGATTCTTTTGAATCTTATCCTTTCCAAAAGTTTATTATACAACAAAGATCAATGGCACAAAGGGCAAAGAGGTAAGCGTTGATGAGTGAAGGAAGGAACGAAGCACGAAGAAGTTGTTTTGTAGACTATTTGTATATTTTTGTAATTTGTCGTAAGATAATTGAATAGTTTTATAAGGCTATACACTATGTATGTATGTAGATACTCGTAGACGTAACAGTAAGGATAGTATAAGAAGGTATTAGAGCACTTAGTTAGTTTCCCAGAATATTTACATATTTGGTAATACTGACCCATAAAAAAGTAAGATTACATTAGATAAGGTTATCAGCACCCGAGTGTGGTATCAGAATTATTAGACAGTAGTGGTATTAGAGTATATAACCATGACAATAGTATTAATATCAATATTTTATTAATATATATAAGGAAATTAAGTAATAATTCGTATGTATATATTAAATAAAGGTGGGTTTGACAATATCAACTTTTCCCCTGACAAAACCTTGATCAATGAGGAATTTGCTAAGTCTTTTGTACCAAGCTCTTAGAGCTTGTTTTAGGCCATAAAGAGCTTTCTTTAGTTTCAAAACATGATCAAGTCTAGCTACATCCTCAAAACCTGGAGGTTTTTTTCCACGTTAACTTCCTCTAGAATATATCTACTTAAAAATGCATTTTTCATATTTATTTGATAGAGTTTGAATCCCTTGATTCATGTAAAGGCCAAGACTACTCGTATAGGTTCCAATCATGCTACTAGAGCATATGTTTCCTCATAATCAATACCTTCCTCTTGATTATAGCCTTTAGCTACTAATTTTACCTTATTTCTGACAATAATTACGGATTCATCAAGTTTGTTTTTGAATACCCATTTAGTGCTAATGACTGGATGATCTTTTGGCCTGGGTACCAAATCCGAAACTTGATTTGTTTCAAATTGGTTGAGTTCTTTTTGTATTGCTATCACCTAATCATTGTCTGACAAGGCTTTGTCAATGTTTAAAGGCTCAAGTTCATATATAAATGTAGATAAAATACCTTCATTTAAAGTTTTGTTCCTATTTTTTACCCCTTCACTTACTTCTCTTATGACTTAGTCTAAGGGATGACTCTTGTTATACTTCCAAGCTTTAGGTTGACTTTGCATAGAAGGATCGTGTTCATTTTCAATTTTCTCAACCTCAAGATTATAAGAATTAGGAGTAGACTAATTATTTTCTTGGGAAATAACTGTTTCCTGTTCATTGTCAATGGTTTTGTCAGTGCATTCATATTTATGAAATACAACATGAATTGATTCTTCAATAATACATGTCCTTTTATTAAAAACTCTATAAGATTTGGTTCGACTTAAGTAACCTAGGAATATTCCTTCATTAGCCTTAGAATTAAATTTTCCTAAGTTATCTTTACTATTATTATGAATGAAACACTTACAACCGAAGATGTGCAAATGAGAAATGTTTGGCTTTCTTCCTTTGTATAGCTTATACGGAGTCTTTCCAAGTTTTGATTTGATGTGAGCTCTATTTGAGATATAACATGCTATGCTCATTGCATCAGCATAGTAAACTTGGGACATGTTCTTTTCATTCAACATAGCTCTGGCCATTTCTGTAAGAATTCTATTATTTCTTTCTACAACTCCATTTGTTGTGGTGTTCTTGGTGTAGAAAAATTGTGGTCAATGCCATTGGTGTCACAGTATTCTCCTAGGGTCTGATTCTTAAATTCAGCTTCGTGGTCTATCCTTATACTTGTAATGCACATACCTTTCTCATTTTTCACTTTCTTGGCAAATACAACAAATTCACTAAAAGTTTTATTTGTTTACCTTTTTGACTTGCATCTTAGACTAAATCATTTTTTAAGTTTAATTGGGTAATCTAATAACTAAATCATTTTTAAGTAACTTGCCTAGTTGGTGCATATTGATGTGAGCCAATCTTTTATGCCATAAGTAACTTTCATCAGTGTTACTTAAAAAATAGTTTTCAAAAATATTTTTGCTCATATCAAGAGTATAACAATTACCTTCTCTTATTGCTTTGATTTTTGCTTTAAGATTCTTCTTCTCCATTAGTAAACCTTCTTGCTTAGAATTAAGCATTCTTCTGAGTCAAATATCACCCAATTGCCTTTATCTGTGCTTTGACTCATGCTTAGTAGATTATAACACAGTCTTTTGACATAATATACATCTTTTACATGAAGAACTCCTTTATTGCCTTTGACTTCTCCTATTCTTGCTATCTTGCCTAACTAATTTCCTCCAAATTTTACTTTTCCACCTTCTTTAGGTTCTAGCATAAAGAAGTTTTCTTGATCACTAGTTTTATGTCGGGAGCATCCATTGTCTATATACTACTTGTTGCTTCTTGATGCTCTGAGACATACCTATGTCAAAGATAGTTCAGTTTTAGGTACGCATATCCTTTTAGGTCCTTTTGGGTTAGTATGAATTACTTTCTGAACATGTGATCCTTTAGGTACCCATTTGTAAGTTCCTATTCTTCTGCCCTTTTTATGAAAGCAAGTGTATTACAAAAGTTACAATGAGTAACAGGGTTTGATATCTGTATAGAGTGTTGAAAATAGTTCAAATATGTTTTGTATCCCATTGTCTTCCTTCCTTTCTTTTAGTCTGATTTTGGATCATATCCAATACCAAACTGGTCATTCACAAAACGTTGAGCTTTCAAAATGACATTTAGCATCTCACTACCTTTAGTGAATTTTCAAGAGTTTTAGTGAGATCGACATTTTTCATTTGCAGAATAGAACAGTTTTCACAAAACTTTTCAGAGTCATAAAGTTTCTCAAGTTTTTCTTCAAGAACCTTATTCTTCTTTTTGTAAGAAAATAATTCTTTAACTATTTTAATGAATTTAGAATGTAATTTATCATAAGTAGGGTTAGAATAATCTACCTCTTCTTGTCCTAATTCTTCTTGTGCGACTAGATAAATATTGGCTACTTCTTCTTCATCATTATCTTCATCGGAGGAGCTCTCACCCCATATTGCATATACAAATGCCTTCTTTTTGTTGAAGTATTTACCTTTCCTCTTTTCTTTGTTCTTCTGAAGAGACTTGATGTATCCTAACTTTCTGCATTCATAATAGAGACATGCTCTTTGGTCTCCTTTCGATTGCTGGTTCCTCCTTTTTCTAAAAGTTTTTGAATCCCTAGCCCTTCTTGTAGAACTTTTTGAATCTTTTTACTATTAGCCCCATTTCTTCATTGCCGAGGTCTTCCTCATTCTCTTGAGTCTTTTCTTCCTTTACTAATTACTGGTTCCTCCTTTCTAAAAGTTTTTGAATCCCTGGCCCTGCTTGTAGAACTTTCTAAATCTTTTTACTATTAGCCCCATTTCTTCATTTTCGAGGTCTTCCTCAATCTCGTGAGTCTTTTCTTCCTTTACTACATTGAATGCCAGACTTTTCTTCTTTTTTTCATCGATCTCCTCTAATTCTCGTTTAAACTTTAATTTGGATTCATATTCAGAAAGGCTTCCTAATAGAGAAGCCACTTATCGCATTGATTCATCTTTATCTTCCTCTATTGCTATGACTTTGGCCTCCTACTCCTTAAAGAGAATGTTCAAAATCTTCCTCACTTCGGTGTTCTTATCATAGAACTTGCTGAGTGTACCATATTGATTTACCAAATGTGTATGTGTATATCTAAGCTCAAACTTAGCAATTCATTCTCCTAACTTCATTCAAAGCATAACAAGGGTATTGATACAATTTTCTTTTTGTGTCTAAAGTTCCTTTGTGGGCTATTTCCAGGGCTTGCCACATTTCCTTCACTGTTAGAAGTGTGTAAATCTTGAAATACTCCTTTTGGCTTAAGGCACTTTGGATCATTATGATTGCTTTGCTGTTAAGAGTCATGAGCTTTTTGTCATTTTCATGGAATTCTGTTGGAGACTTAGGAACTAGTTGTCCTTCTACAATCTTTATGGTTACATAATTACCATTTTGAATAACCTCCCAAAGTCCATATTCTGTGGCCATAATGAATAGTCTGAATTTCACTTTCCAAAAAGAGAAGTGTTCTCCATTAAAGCCTAGAGGTTTAGTAATTAAAGCTCCGTCAAGAAGAATTCCTTCACCCATTCTTGCCATTGGATCCATGTTAGGTTGTTATACATGAACGATAAAACCTATGCTTTGATACCAAATGTTAGTGCAAGCGTTTCACCCAAAAGAGGTGTAATATCTTGAATTTTGGGACTACAGGCTGGAGAATAAGCTTGAATAAAGTAGACTATGAAGCCTACTTCGGGAAGAGTGTCAAGAATGTCCAAGAGCCATAATGACTTTTAGGGACTAGTTTGGGAACTAAAATATGGTATTTAATTCCAAATAGTTAGGGCAAAATACCCAACCCCTTTATCTAATGTCAAATAAGAGCTAAAGCCTAACTTAAATCTAAAAGAGAGGGAATGACATCTTGGAAGAAGAAAGGAAAAGGGAAATGGTGTATAGAAAGACCTAAGAAAGAGAATTAAAAGGACTAATGACACAAGAAATAATATTGCCATAATTAAGGACAAAAGTGACAATTGCCACTTGATCTTGAGATTAAGGTTGGAAGACAAAATGAAGGGCCATGATTTGCTCTTAAAAAGCAAGAGTAAATATGAGGGTTGAAAAGAAAAATTTCCTCTCCCTTTTTGGTCACAAAAAAGGTCCAAATTAAGGGGTAAATAAAAAAGAGAATAGCTTGGTTAATTAGTCAAAGTTAAGCAACTTTTCTAATTTGGGAATTTTTTGACCAATGGCAAGGTAAAACAAGCAAAATGGGATAATAGTTTCCTCTATTTGTTAGCCCATATTTTTGTCCAAAGTAAGGGGGAAAGAAGAAAAAGAAAGTCAACATAAGTTACATTTACCATACATGGTAATTTAAAGTGGCTTGATCAAGAAGAGTAATATTTTGCCACACATTTTGCTCCTTTCTCTTGGGCCATTTTCAGCCAAGTAATAAAGAGATAAGGAAAGAGAAAAATTAGAATATTTCTCTCTCTCCCTCTCTTGCAAAGTTTGAACAAGAGGCCAAGGAAAAATAGAAAAGAGAAGACATGAAGCATAGGTGAGTTTCTAGCTTGATTTTCACCTTCTTAACTACTTCTATGGCTTAAAAGCTCTTCATGAATCGTGTTCCCCTCTTCAAGGGCTTCATTTCTATAACTTATTATTTTTTGAATAAAAGTTGTGTTGAGCCATCTTGCAAGAGCAAATGGTGGAGAATCAAGAAAAGAGTTTAAGAAGTAACTAGAGGTAAGTAAGAGCAACATTTTGATGTATATGTTGTCTTGATTGGTTGAGTTTTAATGGGTTGTTTTGGCTGCTCTAATTTTGGTTATTTAATGGTTTTTAGGATTTCATCATGCTTTGGTCATATATATGTGGTTATATGCTGTTTGGCAAGCATATAAGGCTAGTTTGGTGGTTACATTGTGGATTGTTGAGTGGAACCCTAATTTTTTTGTTTGAAAAGGGCATGAGGAAGGAGCATGATTTTTCCATTTTGAGGTCTCTAATGGATTCCTTGGGCAAAATTGTGTAGGAATAGGTTATTGGCATAATTTTAGAAAGAATGGATTTAAAATCCAAAAATTAGAATTGAACATAGTGCTGCCAGATTTCGTTTTCCGGGAGGCAGTTTGGTTATAGTGAGCTTTTCAATGACCAAATGTTATGAAATGACCATGATAATTTTCAAAATGAAAGTAGACATGTCAAGCTTTAATTTAATATGTCATTTGTCCCAGTTGGATCAGTATATTAGGAGATATGATTTATTTAATTTAGATATAGAAATCTGGAATGATTTTGTGGTAGTGAGGAATAATTGAGGTATCTGGAATTTTATGCATGTAATTGGCTGAAGCATATATTTTTCCTTCAAAATAGGCTTAATGAGGGTCATATAGGACTTTGAACGAACCTAATTGAGTTTCCTAAACAAAGTTATGAATTTTCAAAGTTGGTTGAAAATTCTGTCAGGTTTTGACTATGGTGTGAAATTAAGAGAATAAGGGTATATTGTAATAAATTCGAACTTCAAGGGTTAATTTGAGCACTTGGGGCTAGTGTAGCCATATTAGATGTTCAATTGTCATGGCTCTAATGAGTTAATACATAATGTGGTTATGTGACTAAGGCCTTGAGGTGACAAAGAAGAAGCAACTTCAATGGTTGGAACACTAGTGGAAAAAAGGCTTTTTAGACCGGTTAAAATTGACTTTTTAGATCGGTTTTGGATCCAATCTTGATACAGCTGGTCTTAAAAGTATGTCACTTTTGAGACCAGTTTGGTAACTGGTCTTAAAAGACTCACTTTTAAGACCGGTTTTATTAATAACAGGTCTAAAAGTAATAATTTTAAGACCGGTTTTCATGAGCACCGATCTTAAAAGAACTCTTTTGTAAGGCAATTTATATAACATTTTTAAGACCGTTTATAATTATAATCGATCTTAAAAGTTATTTTAAAACTAGTTTTATGTACAACCGGTCTTAAAATTTTTAATTTTAAGACAAGTTGTACATAAAACTGGTCTGAAAAATTTAATTTTAAGACCGGTTATATTAGTAACCGGTTTTAAAATAACTTTTAAGACCGGTTATAATTATAACCGGTCTTAAAAGTGTTATATATATATATTTTAATTGTTTGTGATTAGGTTAGTTACCAGAATGCATCCTTGAATTGCTACCTTCAATGCCATACTTATTGAGTGCCATATGGTGTTCAGTTTGCTTCCACTTGCCATGTCCTCTTGGTTTAACCTTCTACTTATCATTTCTTTTTGCTTTAACCTTCTCATTAAATTGGGAACTTGTAACATGTCATATATCCTCATGTATAATGTTTTGTTTAAAACCATCATATATATATATATGCATAAATGAATTCAACCATGTCATATCATGCAACCAACAAGTCAATTCATCAAAATATACAAAAACCATGTTAAAACCAACAAACATGTCAAATCATGCAATCGACAATATTTGCAACCAACCAACATGTCAATTCATCAATATCTACAAAAAAATCCTTAGATTTACAAGAACTCACTGTTGTAATTGGGCATAGGAGTTCAAATTTTTCGGTTTTGCCAGAGTCAACCAACCTATGATGCATGCACCTATAATAATTCAAGTAAGGACATTAAATCAAAGTTTAATGGTGTAATTTGTAAAATATTAACTTCCAATTTGAGAAGATACTTATATCAAAAATAGCTGGACAATCGAAATCGTAAGCTGTTGTAGAGGAGCTACTAGGGACATTAAATCATCCCTCTCCAGATAGCATTGCACCCCTGACTTGCCAACAGTTGACTTAGTAGCCCAATCTCTTGTTGGAAACGACATATTATATGCCATCAGAATCACTTGCTGCATGACATTCAATGGAGGCCGTGAAACATCTTGAGTGGAGGGAGGTAGAGGTGGAGGTGGCGGGGATTCCTCAACTCAATCAGAAACAAGGTTCTTTGGCCATAAGATGAAAGAGTTGATGACATCGCCTACAACCTTGAAGTCATCAACAGGGATAGGGAGAGGTGCATCTATAATGATCACCTCCTCAACTGCCACTCTGACTTCACTAGTACAAAATTGCCTTTTTAGACCATCACATTTAGACCGGTTATAACGGATAAGGTCTAAAAAAGATGGGCGGTGGCAGTTTTGTAATTATAAAGAACATGTAAGACCGGTTCTTAAGATATATGGTTTAAAATAAATCATTTAGATCGGTTATTAAAATAACCAGTCTAAAAAGAAAAAAAATTTTAAAAATAAAGAACATGTAAGTTTTTAGACCAGTTATTCAAACAACTGATCTAAAAAGATTAAAAAAATCTAAAAATTTTTAGACCAATTTACACTAATAACCGGTCTTAAACATGAAATATTTTAGACCAGTTGTATTTTAAACTAGTCGAAAAATATTTTGTTTAATTTTAAGACCGGTTATGATTCACAATCGGTCTAAAAGGTTTCCTAAATCTACCACTACCCGCGCTAAAATGGTTAAATTCCACCCTAGCGATATGAACCTTGAACCTTGCTTCTCTTCTTGTCGCGATTTCTCACTTGAACTCCTCCTCGCCCCTCTCTCTACTGCAGCTCCCACTCCTCCTCCTTCCTCCGATCTCCTCTGTTCCTGATGCATCCACGCCAAAAACGAATGCATGAACCACAAAAATCACATCGAGTGTTACTATCTTCTTGCGGTTGTGGAGATTTCTGTGCAGTGCGAGAGATGCATTTGGTTGAGGTTAGCTTGTCTCTTAGATGATTTATTTTTTCTTCTTCCAAATCTTACTAGAATCTAGGCTATACGATCTGCTTTCAGAATTTAAATCATCATTTCGTGAGGAATAAAATGCATTTAATCTTTCTTTTTCTCATTTTTGAATCTCTGTTATGCTTCAGCTGAGCCTAGCCTTTTTGTTTTCTTTTCCAGTTTCTTTTACTTTAGGCTGTTGGTGATACCTAGAAAAGAACAGAATTAGAGATCTTATAAATCAGCTTAAGATCTGGAAATTTGTGGGAGGTGTGTCAGCCATAAATGGCCTGATTTGCTTTCATCTAAGCTCCACTACTGACATGACATTTGTGAAGTTGGATTTTTTTGGTCACCTCATTTTTCAATTGCTGGGTTTAATCTTGTGGTACCTTATCGTGGAGGCCAAGAAAATTCCAGTTTCATACGGTTCCATCACTCCGAATGTTTATGATCTCGTTGTTACAAGTATGCTTTGCTTACATTTCTTATTATCATCTACTTGCAGCTTCGTTCTTTCGTCTAAGCAGAGCAACTACCATGCCAGATTGTGTTAAAGAAGGTGCTTCTCTTTCAAACTTCAAATTTTGATCACCGTTTTAACAGTTTTAAATCTATTAAGATTTTCTAGACCTATTTTATTACTTGATATTTTTTTTTCAGTTGCTACCTTTGTTAGCTTCCGCTCTTGAATTTGGTTCAGTTGTGGCCCCTGCTTTGACAACATTGTTGAAAATGGGTTCCTAGCTTCAGTTGAGGAGTTCAGTGTTAAGGTAAGCAACTCTTTCTGCTTCTTCATGTTAATGTTTTTTTCTCATTTACATAATTCAAGTTCTTGGTATCTATCTTAGGCTTCTAAAAAAACCTTATTTTTTTGATAGCATGTGGAAGTAAGGTAATATTATATTGAGCATCAACTAACTTTTCTTAGTGTAGCCATTTGTCTATTAATATGGCATTCTTCATCAGTTGCCTTACATTCTTTGAGATAATAATATCTTGTGTGTCTATGCATGTTTTTTTGCAATTGTTTTACAGTACTGATGTAGCTACCATCAGGAAAGCTGTGGCCTTAATTATTGTCAATTTTTTATCTTATGAGTTGTTGTTTTTCATCATTTAATTACGGTTGTCATAGCTTACTTAAAATTATATGATAGTAAAAAAATAGGGCACTTTATTTTTGGATTGAGATGATTTTAAAATCCTTCCAATCCAAAAAAAAACCCTATTTATTTATTTTTTTCAAAATGTCACTTTTAAGACTGTTTATTTTAAGAACCTGTCTTAAAAGTCTTGAAAAAAATTTTTTAGACCGGTATTTAAACAACCGGTCTAAAAAGTCTAAACTTTTAAGACTTGGTCTTCAAGAAACCGGTCTAAAAAAGTGATTTTTAAGAACATTTTTTGAACTGGTCTAAAAAGTAGCAGACTTTTAAGACCGGCTGTATCAAGATTGGATCCAGAACCGATCTAAAATGTTGTTTTTAACCGGTCTTAAAACTAATTTTTCCACTAGTGCTTGATCATCCTTTATTTCTTAGTGGTGGACAGTTGATCCCACGTTGTGCACGCTCCCCCGTGCAACCAATCATCTCAGAGGATCCTCCACAAACAAGTCACAAGGCTCACCAATTTCTTTTCTAGGACCCTCTGATGACTGACCAATACAACTCCCTTTAGTGCTATGTTTAGTGTTTAGGGAATGAGCCTGGGGAGCACTGGTATCTACTTGTCTTGTGCTCGTCATGATCATCCATTCCTACTTCATCTTGCTGAACCTTTCTTTAAATCGTGCATCAAATGATGCTTCTGCCTCGGCCCTAGCTTCCGCCCTCACAGTAGCCAATATATGCTCCATCTTCTCTCTTATGCCTACCCTTCCTCCAATCCCCCTGACACTGCCGGGATGCTTAGGTTTTCCTGTAGCTACGGTCAGGATGTTATTCCTCCCATCCGACCTAAATGATCCCTCTGCTTGTTTTTTTTTTGAAACTCTTCTTATAAGACACATATGACAAATGTTGGTAATGAAATTTGTTTACTAAATAATTAATAACAAGTCAACAACAATACTTACAATTTTCTCACCGACTATACGAGATTGTTCACTCGTATAAGACATGCTCCTCTTTTGGTGAGTGAACAACCACTTCTCTTTGTGACATATCAGAGATGGTGGAAAAAGAAGAATAGAAGGATCAGATTGAGCTGCTTCTTCCTATCTCTTCAGTTTGGCCGCTAATAAGTCTTTTTTGGCCTTCGCATATCCCCCACGAGACATTGTATGGGGGCTTATTCTTTCTACCACTCTCTTAGGCCTTTTTCCTTTATTCCTGTGAATGAGAAATCAAAATTAAGTTATTGTAAATCAATAAAGACAATTCATAATTCATAATTCATAAGCAAATCAATTAAAAAATAAGTCAACTCACCATTGCTTATGGAGTAGTCTGAAGCTGTCTAAATTCTTGTCAAGTCTGTTCATCAATAAAAGAATACGGATCACACGGCTTAGGAAGAAGCTGACCTTCTTCCACATCGATATGCACATAATTATTGGCTAGCCTTATCTTAAACTTCCTCCAGCGTTTATCACAATACATCATCGTCTTGTCATACAAGACTTCACTCTCAAGAATGTTGTAAGTGAGCTGGATAGTTTCCAAAATATGTCGCTTCACACCTTTATCCACATTTCTCCACTGCTCTATCAAGATGCTAGGCTTGTTGCATGCTAGGAGGCCGACAAAACTCCTATACCGTTAGGCATTAGGCCCGATTGGCTTCCAATAACTATCAAACTCAATTAGAATCTTTTCCCTGATATTCCGATTGAGAGGAATGTCTCTCAATCGGGTAGCTCTCCAACCCCTTCGTCTAGGCCAGTTACTTGGCTCACTGTGTTCCTGGCTAGGAGTATTGCTAGGCTCGCTTTGATTTGGATTAGTTGGATCGGGAGTATCCTTACTAGGATGACTCATTGTCTAAAAACCCTTTAAGGATAGCTAGTAATGGTTTAAGGAAATTTCGCTACACGGCAATATCTACAAAGGCATTATTCAAAAGCCATTCCGAAGTTATGCAAACATGAACAAATAATTAATTGCAATGCACAAGTTGAACATACATGCAAAAATAGGAGTTAATGTCTGTTATGGAATGTATAAGGGTAGCTTGATAGGGACCTAAGTGAATAAACTAGATTAGTCTAAATAAGGACTTAAGTCCAAACTCACATAATTGGATAGTTATTAGTGAATAATGTGTAAGGAAGTTAGTAGCCGTTGGGAGAGGTAGGCTATTATGTTATAAATAGCCCATGCACCCTCTATTTTATCAATTTTGACCTGAGTTGTTCATTGAGTGATATTCTAAAAGAACCTTCTCTTCTCTACTCTCCTCTGTTTCCCTCACTTTCTGTTCTTCTCTCTTTCTAATTTCTTATCAGGTCAAAACTAATACAATTATGTGATTTTGCACTTAAGTCCTTATTTAGACTAATCTAGTTTATTCACTTAGGTCCCTATCAAGCTACACTTATACATTCCATAACAATGTCATCACAAGTTGAACAAAGTTGAACATAAATACATTAGGAGGAAGATCAGAAGCAAAAATAGGAGGCATGTTTGAACAAGTTGAACAAACATAAATACAAAACTACAGAACCAAAGTTGAACCCTTCTCATACACAACCAAAAAAACCCATGTCCACAGAAGTATAAAGACATTAACCTCAGACATACATGCATTATGTAAAACTCTTCAGAATAATTAATAGTACCTTCAACTTTTACTTGAGGATCCTCTTCTTTCTCTGGATTTGAATAGTCTTTGGCCACTTTAGAAATCAAGTAAGGTCTCTCTTAGGCGGAATGGACGCTTCTGAAAAGTAGGTTGACGACTTGCTGTAAGAATCAAACAAAGAAAATGGAGATTTCAATGAAATACCAAAAAATGAAACCATTTATTTAATTGAACACCTGGCAACTGAAACATAAACCTGACAATAAAAATAAGGTTGAGAATGAAACCAATCGGAGTGAAGTTAAGGACGGAGGAGAGAAGGGGAAATGAGGAGCTGCTGGGAATAGACGCATGGGTTTCGTTGATGTGCTTGCGTCTTAAATTTCATATTAAAATTAGGTACCTTTTGAAATCCAGGTCAGTTTTAAAACCGATTGTAATTAACAACTGGTCTTAAAAGTAATATTTAAGACCGGTTATTAATAAATAACCGGTCTTAAAAATAGAAACTTTTTAAGACCAGTCATTAAATAATAACCGGTCTTAAATTTTTAATATTTAAGACTGATATTCATGGACAGCCGGTCTTAAAAATAATAATGATTTTATTTTTTTAATTGTCTTTAATTCAGATAATATTTTCTAGACCAGTTATATTTAGAACCGGTCTAGAAAATATATTACATGTATTTATTTTTTTAATTGCATATTTTTTAAGACCAGTTTTTATTATAACCGGTCTTAAAATTATTTTTAAGACCGGTGTTAAATATAACCGGTCTTAAAGGTATTTTTAAGACCAGTTATACATATAACTGGTTTTAATATTTCATCATAATTACAAAAATGCCACCGGTCATATTTTTAAGACCTTATCCGATATAACCGGCCTAAATGTTCCGGTCTAAAAACCCTTTTTTGTACTCGTGGAAGAAAGGGAGCAAGAGGAGGACATAAAGACACAAGGTAGGGGACTTTCCTAACTTGAATAACTTGATATGTGTGCTTGTGTATTGATGTGTAAATTGCTTTGATGAATTTTATAAGCATATGTGAATGAGTGAAGCTCTGTTTTACTTATACTATGGCTATTAGTGTAATGTGTTAAACATTGAGTATGCATACATGTCATTATATTGGCATGAATTTATGTAAGCAAGCATGTCATGCATAAAGTATTTTTTGTATGCATTTGTTAGCACTATTCGCTATTGTAATTCTCTTCAATCTCACTCTCCCTCACTAACCATATAGGTAGGTAAGCTCAGAAGAGGAATGCAAGAAGATGTACAAGAAGAAAATGTGATGGCGAATTAAAGATTAGTATGTGATAATTAGTTTTGTGTAAATTATCATTGTATGAGTATACTTGTATGAACATGCCTAGTTGAATAGTCTTGAGGAATATGTAAATGAATGATTTAAGAATGTGTAGAGAAATGAGCAGCGAATCACTCTGATTAAATTAAATGAAGATATGAATCGATGAATAATAATGAAGTTGTGAACCTCTACTCAGAAAAACCCATTCAACTAAGGTTCAAATCATATCTTAAGGTTAGGAGTTGAAAGAAATTTACAAAGAATATCGATTAGTGATTTGAATTCATTATTTAAAACTGATCATCAGATTGATTACAGAAATAAGGTGTTAAAAGAGGGGGTCGAATAGGGTGATTAAGAAAATTAAAAAACTAACAATGACAATTTACAAAAATTAAATTAGAGTTGAGAGTTAGAAGAATATCACCGGAGTGTGCACCAGAAATTTATACTGGTTTGGTCACAATCTCTTTGACCTTTATCCTGTCCTCAGATTGCCTCTGAGATTTTCTCTATAGCTTCTAAGATTCAGAGGGTTCTTAGCACCTCAATACACAACAAGTTCCTTCACCATACACTCGCTCCCCTTTACATAATGTAAACCAATCCTGACTTAAGGTCCCTCTACCTTAAGTAATATTAATAAAGTATATTGAGTTTTTGATGAATTTCTCTCTCAAAGAGTAAATGTATAATCACTGACATACATAATACAAATAGAATAATAATGAAGGTAGAAACAAAGTACTTAAAGAAGACTTGATTATTTTGTAGTTCGGTAGTTGATCTACTTTGAATGCTTCGTATTTATAGTTTGAATGAAATAAATTACCATTGTGAGTATTTCATTTGTCTGTTATAGTACCATTTCTTTCTCTGAACATTCTGTGTATGATAAAGTAGCCGTTGGAGTGGAGAGAATATCTTGGTTCAAATACCACTCATATTAAATGCTTCTGACACAAAATCACTTTTTCTTATCTTTACTTGATCTCTTCATGTTTCACCAGAAAAAACTTTATATACTAATGCAATGAAGTATTAGGAGGAATAAGAATAAAACATAATTAATTATACAAACATTTAGTAACTTTGGAAATTAGAAGATGCTCTATTTTCTTTGGAAACCATCAGTCGAGTGATCTTAACTTAGTATATTTAGAACATAACAGATAACTAGATAGATCACTCAAGTGTTATGCTACTGATCCACAAATAGCATCACTTGAGTGATCTATAATGGATCACTTGATGGATCACTCGAGTGCTCTGCTAGTGATCCTACAATTGCATTACTTAAGTGACCTGTAATGGATTACTTAATCGATTACTTGAGTGCTCTACTAGTGATCCTACAAATTACATCAGTTGAGTGATTTGTAATTGATCACTTGATGGATCACTCAAGTGCTCTGCTTGTGATCTTAAAAATGGGATCACTCGAGTGGCCATTGAGTAATCGGACCTAGAAAATTTTCAATAGTAGATCACTCCAGTGGTGTGCTAATGATGCCTTTTATGTCATCACTCGAGTGGTTACTCGAGTAATCCAGAGTTGTCACTTGAGTGATGCCTTTCAAAACTTGAAAGAGAGCATCGCTGGAACAGAGCAAATTTTAATACTTCATCACTAAAGTGATGGCACTATATACCTCATAAAGGCTTGCTTGATTGTTCAAAAACCTTTAATTCATTATCAAAATATTTTGTATTATCTTTTCAAACCTTTTTTTTATTATCAAAATCTTTACCTTTTGTTATCATTAAAACATAGGAATTAACAATAAATGGGTTACAAAAGGATCATATGTGCCAAAAGTGATTCATACTAACCACAAAGGACCCAAGAAAGTGTGGGTACCTAAGACTTGATTATCCCTTACTGTAGGTATGCCTCAAGGCATCAAAGACAAGAAAATGGTATGTTGATAGTGGATGCTTGGACATATGACTTGTGATAAGACCAAATTTGCCAAAATGGAACCAAAGAATTGAGGTAAAGCAAGCTTTAGAGGGAAAAATTGCTGGAATTAATGAACTTAGAAAGAAAGATAGAGTTCAAGTTAAAGATATCTACTACGTAAAAGTATTATGTCACAACCTACTCAGTGTAAGCCAAAGCACTGACAAGGATTGGTCATCTTTAACTCAGTGAGTGCCTCATTATGAGCAAAATAGATCTCTAAATCAACAAAGATGATCTCAAGGTCAAGATAAGGAAGGACCTCAAGGGACAGTAATTGTAGCACCTTATTTTAAAAGCATTCATATGAGTTGAAACAGATAATGATTTCTAACCAGAGACTAAAAATCATTTATAAATAGTTGTAGTCCCAACTTAAACTATATGATTTGAACCTATACTTGAGTGCCTTTTTCAAAAACTTTTTAAATTACTTTGAAACAGTCTCAAAATGGTTAGTGGGTTCATTTTAACTCATCAGAGTACGGTTCCATTTCTTTATACCAGAGTGTTCTTCAAACTATTCTCTATTGAAAACTTACTGTTTATTTCTTAATTAATGGGCCCATACTATATTGTCACCCGCTAGTTCATTTATGGCCTTTGAGTACACTATTTAGGGGCACAATTACTACTTCTACTACTATAACCAGTATTAGTCTTTCTATGATTTCATATACAAATATATAGTTTCTCAAAATAGATAACCAGCTGAATGTAAAGTCTATCTATCTTGTTCTTTACTTGTCCGTGGTTACCTTCTTGTCCTTGGAACTACTAGCCCGTGCTATAAAAAATGGTTATTGGAAAGGGGTAAGATTTAAAAGAATCCCAGTAGTAACAGTTAATACTCATATAAAATACTTATAGAGAAAATGTTAGGATCGGCAGGCACAGCGGAAGAATTTTAAAATTTTACCAATCCTAATCAATGATCTATCAATGGCGTTTAAACCAAGTTGGAAGGATTCATACCTTTTATGATTAAGGGTTTTCATGATCTCTAGGAGCCAACACGTCAGGTCCGCTCCCTCTACCGGTATCCACATGAATGCTCTCCAACCAAGACTGCGTGCTATCGCCTTTAATGTCTCCTAGTGTTTCCCTTGCAGCTCTCAATTCTCATGTGCATTTCAATATATCTGCTCTATTAATTTTATAACCTATGAGGGCTATTTTCAAATTTCAAAATTAATCATCATTAATTTCGAAATTAATTAGCTATTAATTATCTTGATGAGCTAATTAAATAAATTCAGTTTAAATTAAATTTGTCCAACAGTTTTAATTTAACCTATTTATTTAATCTAAATAAAGAGCCATTAGATTTAGTTTATCTTTACAAATTAAATCTGAGATACTATATCTCTATCATGTTTGTTATTAAATTTAATATATCTTAATAAATTAAATTTAAAACTAACACACAATATAATAATATCATATAATATATATACACACACATATATATAAGATATATATATTTCAAAAATATATATCTATATAATATTATTAATGAATTTTATATTATATATATAAATAAATATAAAATTCGTCCACCCTAAATTAAACATTATCTCGTGTTGGGCCATTCTTGTGTGTGACCCTATAGGCCCATATGAAGTTGGCAGTGGGCCAATTACTATACAACCCAAAAGTTGCAAGTGGCCTCTAGCAAGACATTATGACTACCCAATTCATATGAGGATCGTTATCATGATTCAACCTGTCATACAAGCATGTCACATCCCTTTTGTCACACGATATATCGATAAAGGATAAGGCATGGATAATGTCATCCTCTTGTCCTGACCATTACTTTCTCGATTCCTGAGTAGCCTGATAATAGAGATAGAAACTCCTTTCTTCATAGTATAGTCATACATTTCTTAGATTCACTCATCGAGGGGCCCAGTAATATCTCTCTACTAATGTGAGGGACAAATTCCATCTTGATCATTCATATTCCTCTGCATGAAAAACCACCAAGCCCGATCGTAGCCTTTATCATCACCCGGTCAAAAGTGACTTTTGACTAGTTCAAAGTTTAGCAACTCTCATGTAGGAATCCATGATGATCTCAGGTCTAAGGGCATTGTGATGTGGTTATACATGAGAAAAGCTTATGACTTGATCCATGTAGCTTTCTCATAGTGGATCGGTCCAGTACCTTGTACTCTTACAAGTGCCTAAGACTTTGATTCGTATCTCTATATCTTATCAAAGTCATACTGATCTTGTTTCATCTCTACTCCTGCATAGATGACCGACCAGGGACATTTTAGGACAATCTTTATGAATTATCCAAGGATACAATTATCACAGTTAACATGCAAATAATATGATAACAGAATGGAGAAATTTCATTAAAATAATATTGTTCAAAATACAATGATTGGCCCTTAGGGCACAATTTCCAACATAAACATGCCATATCCACCATCACATACTAGACAATTCAATATTCATTCAACATTCAGAGATGTGCTTATGCAACAAACAATTCTATTCAAGAACTTACTATCCCTTCCCACAGCGTTGGATGTTCTATTAGGCCAAAGCCCTTCTTATCTGACTGCTTAATGAGCAATTCTGCCTAATTCTTGTTCATAGTTCAAGTATTCATAATGGAAATAATATGCATGAAGCAGGTTACATAAAATATGAGGGAAACGTTACCACCTTAACCTTTATGGTCTCATACTTGTTCTGGTTCTAGCGCTTAAGGCAGATATCGAATCCTATAAAGTAAAATTTATGAACGATGAGTTATTATAATGCCCCAAATTTTGCTACTAGAGGCCAGAGAATAAACTTGAATAAAGTAGGCTCCTAAGTCTGGTTTAGTAAGAGTCCTAGGAATGCATAAGAAATAGAATGACTTTTAGAAACCACACTCGGAATAGAATATGAAATTCGGTGTGAATTAGTTGAAAGAAAGTACCTGATTCCTTTAGAATATGTTAGAATGACATAAAACTTATGTCGGATCCAAAGGAAAAGGGTAATAGTGTCTAGAAAGAAGAAATGAAGAGAACTAAAAGAGCTAATTGCAAAAGAGACAATTGCCACTTGATTTTGAGGTTAAAATTAGAAGACAAAATGACAGGTTAGGAATTGCTTTTTAAAAGCTAGAAACAATTATGATAATGAAAAGTAAATCATCTCACACCCTTATGCCACAAAAAAATGTCCAAGGGCATAAAAGGGAGAAGAAAAAGGAGTTGGTCAAAGTTTCAACTCACTTTTGAAGAAAACTTTGGTCAAGTTGAATCCTTACGCCAATAGGCATTTGGTTAATACTCCTCATTCCTTTTTGACGACACATTTTGGTCAATACTAGGGGAAGGAAAGATAGAAAAACTTAGAGTAATTCTATAGTTATTGGCCAAGCCAAAAAGCAAAAGGAAAAAAGAGAAGAAGGAAAAGTCAAATGGTTTTCATTTTTATCAAGTTGAAAGTTTGACCAAAAAAGAACATATCAAGAAGGAATTAGTCAACAAAGTTGGCTTCTTTTTTAGGAGGAATTAATACCAAGTAAAGGAAAAGAGGAAAGAGAAAAGATCAATTCAATTAACTTGGAGATTTGGTAAGAAGACCGGCAAATGAATCAGAAATGAGTAATAAACCCTTAAGGAACTAATGACTAACACTTCCGATACATAATTAAAGGGATATGTAAGACGGGTGTTAAAGTTATCACTTATTCTAATTCTTTCATAATTAAAACACTCAAGTTGGTTATCATTAGGGTTAATACACTAAGTCAAAAAAAGAGTCAATTTGGTCAAACTATCCCAAAGTGCTTAATTTTAACCGTAGAGTGCAACTTAATTACATTATAACATTACCTTGTTAATTTTTCACTTTTATAAAATAGTGGCAGAAATTTCAACAAACTTTGAAAATTTTAATCTTTATGTACAAAAGTTCAATTGCAATGATTCCAAAGGCTATGTGACTCTTATTAAGTCTAGTATTAGCGAAAAATACTTTCCTTAGACAATTGGACACAACATTCCAGAATTATAATTCATTGGACATTGTCACAGAAATATGCCAATTTTATATGACCAATTTCAAAAATGCATATCTCATAGTGTACAGATCCAATTGACCTATATGACCTAGCAAATTAAAGCTTGATTAGTCTACTTTTATTTTGGAAGAGATCATGATCATTGGATATTGTTCAGTTACTCAAAAATGCAATGCAAACAAACTGCTACACAGGAAACCCTAATTGGCAGCGAATGTGCAATTTTACAAATTGTGTTCTAAAGTTCCAGAATTTCTAACCAGGGACTTTTACCACACAATTTTTCATGTAGAACACAATGGTAACATTAAATTGATCAAATTCTCATTCTTTCTTGATGTCTTATTCAAACTAGAAATTAGGGTTCAATATAACAATCCTCCAATTCACATTTTAACCACCAAACTTAGCTCAAATGCTTTTAAAACATCAAATAATTACATGTATATGATCAAAGCTTCATGTAAGCTATAAAAACCTAAATGGCCAAATTTCCCTCTTGAAAATGGAAGAGGAAATATTGACCATCTTACTTGCTTTATCTTGCCATTGGTCAATTTTTTCCCAAGTTGGAAAAGTTAGATGAAGCTTGGACTATTTGACCAACTATTTTTCCTGCCCAATTTTCCCTTAATGAGGACCATTTTGAGGGCTTAAGAGAGAGATAAATTTTTCTTCTCATTCTCATAATTACTTCTTACTTTTGAAGAGAAAATCCTAGCCCTTTATTTTGTCTTCCAATTTTAACCTCAAGATCAAGTAGCAATTGTCTCTTTTGCCCTTGATTACAGCAGTATTATTTATTGTGCCATTAGTTCTTTTAGGTCTCTTTATTACTTCTTTCTAGACACTATTTCCCTTTTCCTTTGGATCCAAGTTAGGCTTTATGTCATTCTGACACAATCCTAAAGAAATATAGTATTTTCCTTCAACTAATTCACAATGAAATTCATAATTTATTCTTAGTGCGGTTTGGAATTCTTACTAAACTAGATTTAGTAGTCTACTTTATTCCGCCTTATTCTCTAGCTTCTAGTCCAAAAGTTTGGGGTATTACAGTAACTATTACACCCTTGGATATTAATATAAATGTTGTTGAAATTGTTTTTTGAGCAATACAGATGAAAGTTGGTTATGGCACAAGAGACTAGCTCATGTCAATATGAACTGACTAGGCAAATTACTCAAACATGATTTAGTTATTGGTCTACCTTAACTACATTTCAAAGATAATGTCATCTAAGAGAAAACAAATGAAGTTCTCATTTAAATCTAAGAAGATAGTCCAAATAGAGAAGATACTCCAACTACTTCATATGGATTTAGGTGAACCAGTGAGAGTTAAGAGTTTCAGTAGAAACCTTTATACTTTGGTAATTGTTGATGGCTATTCTAGATGTACTTGGGCTATATTTCTTTCTTCAAAAGATGAAACTTTCAATGAATTTGCTATGTTTGCAAAAAAGGTCCAAAATTAGAAGGGTATGCCTATTGTGTCAATTAGGACTAGTCATGGTAAAGAATTTGAGATACAGGCTTTAGGAGAATATTGTAATACAAATGGGATTAATCATAACTTTTATGTTTAAAGAACTCCACAGTGAAATGGTGTTATTGAAAGAAAGAATAAATTCCTCACTAACATGGCAAGAGCAATGTTGAATGAGAAGGAGGTGTTACAAGTATTCTGGGTTGATGAAATGGGTACGGCATGTTACATTTCAAACAAAGCCTATATCAGAGCTTGGAAAGACGCCTTACAAGCTCTACAAAGGAAGGAAACCAAATCATACTCACCTACATGTGTTCGAATGCAAATGCTTCATCCATAACAATAGTAAACATAGCCTTGGTAAATTCGATCTTAAAGCTGATAAAGGTTTATTTCTTGGCTATTTTAATATAAGTAAGGTATAAAGAGATTTCAATAAATTAACCTGTGTTGTAGAAGAATCTATACATGTTGTGTTTGCTAATAACAAGTCTCAATCAAAGCCTAATAAAGAGGAACTAGAGGAAGTTCATGAATTAGGAGACCAAGTCATTTCAAATTCTCCTAATCTCATTTTAGAAAAAGAAGAAAACATGTTTGAAAATGACCAAAATCAAACAGAAAAAGAGCCAAGAAGTCCTTTATTTATGAAATAGAACCTTCCAATATTGAAGAAGTCCTTTTAGTTAATGATTGGGTGTTCGCAATGCAAAAAGAGCTAAATCAATATGAAAGAAATCAAGTGTGGGATTTGGTACCATAGCTTAAAGATCATTCGGTCGTTGGCACCAAATGGGTATTCAAGAACAAACTTGATGAATCTACAATCATTGTCAAGAATAAGGCAAGATTAATGGCAAAAGGCTATAATCAGAAAGAAGGAATTGATTATGAAGAAACATACTCTAGTAGCAAGATTAGAAGCCATACAAGTACTTTTAGCCTTTACAAGCATCAAAGGGTTCAAACTATATTAAATAGATGTAAAAAGTGCTTTTTTAAATGGGTATATGATGGAAGAAGTCTATGTAGAAAAAATCCCTGGCTTTAAGGATGTAACCAAGCCTGATCATGTTTTTAGGATTAAGAAAGTTCTTTATGATCTAAAACAAGCTTTAAGAGCTTGGTATGAACATCTAAGCAAGTTCCTCCTTGATCAAGGCTTTGTCAGAGGCAAAATAGATACAACATTATTCATCAAACATAAAAAACTTGATATCTTAATTGTTGAAATTTATGTTGATGATATTATTATCGGTGCTACTAACGACTCTCTATGTCAACAATTTTGTAAACCAATGTAGGGAGAATTTGAGATGTCAATGATAAGAGAATTAAATTTCTTTCTTGGATTACAAGTCAAGAAAAGAAAGAATGAGATATTCATTTCCTAGACTAATATCTTAGAGTGCTCTTGAAGAAATATGGCATAGATCATGTAAATATAGCCGATACACTTATGAGCTCAACAACCTTGTTAGATGTTGATATCAAAGGAGCTTACTTCAATATCATAAAATACAAGGGAATGATTGGCTTATTGTTCTACTTGATTGTAAGTTGACCAGGCATTCAATTCAATATGGGCATGTGTTAAAGATAACAATCAACACCTAAAGAATCACATGCTGAAACAGTAAAGAGAATCTTTAGATATTTAGCTAATACAGTTGAGCTTGGAATATGGTATCCCAAAGGAGGCAACAAGTATTTGATACCATATTTTGATTTAGACCATGGTAGAAAGAAGACTAATAGAAAGAGTACCAGTGGTTAATGCCAGTTTCTTGGTGGCTTTATAGTATCATGGTTTAGCAATAAACTAAATGCCGCATCTCTATCATCTACTGAAGCTGAATACATATCTGCAGCAAGTTGTTGTGCTCAAGAAGTCCTTTAGCTCAAATAATGACTTCAAGATCTAGACATCCATCTAAAGGAGATACTAATTTATTATGACAACACAAGCATAATTAGCCTATCAAAAAATCCAGTTCAACATTCAAGAACAAAGCACATTGATATAAGAAATCACTTCATCAATTATCATGTACAAAGAAGGATGTCAGGGTGATTTTCATACCAATACACCTCCAAGTGGCTGATATTTTTACAAAACCACTTGCAAAATATTAATTTTTGTACATATGAAGATAATTAGGAATGGTAAATCCCAATGAATTAAAGTTATTTTACATGATTTTGGGAGATACTCTATTCCATGATAGAAGAAATAGAGGTAAACAGAGAGGGCCTTCGCAATAACATCACTCGAGTGATGCCTACCAGAGATGAAGAACATCACTAGAATGACCACTCAAGTGATGAGATGAAGAGGCACAACTTGCGGTGACAACTCCAATAGTCCGGAATGAAGAGGTGGAAGTTGAAAGATTAGAAAACCTAGTAGTCATAAATCACTCGAGTGCTCCTTCGAGTGATCATCAACTCAAAAGCTCATCTATAAAGATCAATGATACAACAAGCAAAATGATGTCAAGAATGATCAACTACCCCAAATGAAACTTACTCTCAAGTAATTACAAGATTACTTGGGCCAGGTATCATATTTCTAAATCATTAAGTTTTTCTAAGCACCATCACTCAGTGGCCACTTAAGTAATGGCATATGATTACTTGAGTAATATTGGGGCCCTGTACCTATTTTTTTTATGAAAGTAGTGTCATTCACATCAAATCACTTCAAGTGCAACTTCTAGTAATTTGACTAAATTTCCCTTATATTTTATTTCTCACTTATTTCAAAGCAAAAGCCCTCTAAATTTACTTCTAAAATCTTCTAAAAGCCACCACAAATCCTCTACCTTAAAAGTTGTGATAGTTGAACTCCAAAGTTCTAATAACTGAAATTTTGAGCTTTATTCCTATATGGCAATGACCAAGACTACATTTCATGAGGAAGAAGAGTGCTCTCAGTCACCATTACCTCATCTGGTCATCAAATAGAAGAAGACACTGAAATCCAAGCCGAAGAAGCACCCTGGGCCAGAGGTTTTAGGCCAAGCCTCTCCTGAACCTCAATCAAAAGCTAAAGGTGTTGTGACTAAAGAACCAGAAAAACTAGATCAAAGACTAAAGCTACTACTTCAGAAGGAAAGGGGAAATCAAAAGCTCCTCTTAGTCTATCGAGTTCGACCTTTGACTTGGACACACCCTCTTAAACTGAAAGAGATCGGCAAGAGGCTAGATACAATGCTAGAATCAATAAAACCATGGCCACCATGCTCAAGGAGGCCATAAGCACCAAAATTCCAACTAAACCAAGCCAAGGTCATAGAGTTCAAGAAGGATAATCATCTATGTCTATATAACCAGCTACATAGGATGAGGAACAAGCCAGATCAGATTCATAGAATTCTCAGGCTTGGTGAGCCAGTTGGTTCTCTGAACTTCAAGTCCAGTACTATGTGTGATCTACATCGTGTCCTCTGGTGCATCTACTAAAGGCTATAGTGAACAAATCCAACAACTTCACACATTTTATTGATCATGATTCTAGCATTTTGGCTACACTATTAAGTAAGAACAAGATGAACTTAGGAGAAATCATCTTCTCTGAGATCAAGGGTATAGGCACTCCTTTATCAAGTTTATACCTTTTTCCATATCCTCAGTTCATGTCTCTCTTGCTAAAGGCAAACAAGATTTGGTAACTATAACCAAATGAACCCTTGGAGATGTTTCCTCAGTTTGGAAGGCATCAAATTGGAAAATTAGGAATTGAGCTAACTCTGAGACATCCCTTGGTTACTACTCCTAAGAAGAGAAGGTACAGGAGTTTAGCACTGTAAAAGAACAATTAAGGAATTCTGATACTCAGTCCTCTACCCCAGCTGCATCTAATACACCCTCCTTCTTTGGATCCATTATACAGATGTATTTGAAGGAAGTGCTTCAGGGATTTCATGTTGATCAGGCCAATAACAATGCTGAATTTGTCTCTTATATTGATGAGAAGATGGGCAAGATGTGTGAAGTTATGAATCAATATCACAAGGAGGTTCTTGCACATCAGGAGGTTTAGACTAACATGATGTTTGAGGTGGCAAACTTGTTGAGGACTCTGCATGAGAAGTTGGATGCCATGAATCCTAGCTTTTCTACTCCTCTTCAACCAACTCTAGTATCTGTTGCACGTACCTAAACTCCTGAGCATCCATCTCAGAGCAACGTACTACTTTCTATGAATGACCCTAAAACCTCTATTCCCATCCATATCACTATTGATCCTACCACCACATAGCTTACCCTTAGCCATCTTATCTTTGTTCCTATTATTATAGGTACTATTCCTTAAGAGGTGCCAATTCTTCAAGAAAGATTTTATTCTCCTTCTTATTACTTTGACAATTCTAATAACTAAGGTACCTAGAAGCTAGAAGAGGAAATTAAAGTATCTGAACTTTCCAACGAGCCTTCATAGCCTACCCACCAACCTCAACACATTCCCCTCTATGTTTATGATCCTAAAGATCCCATCAAGATTCCTTCTTTCCACTTGACTGAGCCAGCTACTTTAGATTCACTTACCTTTACTCACCAAGGTGGTACACTATTGATAATGCCTCTTGCTCTATTCAAGCCACACAATCACAAACCTTGGACCCTTCTTCTGAGCTACCCAATGCCCTATTTAGATCTATACTATCTTCTCCTGTCCAACCTTCCCTTTCTAATGATGCCAGAAAGGGGAAGAAGGATCAAAGTTTGTCTACTTATATTCAGGGTAATGATTTGGACATGACACTACTCCCCTCTTAGTTTTTCTAGAGTCCCTTGCTATGTATTTTGTATTTTGCATTTATCTCTGATTAAGACTAACCTTTGTGTGCATCTTATGGTTTAAACTTGTTAATATCTAGCTGAATAAGTTTTTGGATATATATCATGAATATTTGTTGAAATTTAATCCCTCTTGTAATGCCCCAAAATATGTTTAAGGGCTCATGACTCCATAAGTGAATATAATTAATGTTAGATAAACACCTTCAGAGAATAAAGTGAGTTTTGACCCGAATTAGTAGTAAAAAGTGCCCAAACCCAGTATTTAAGCTTAATTATGGTGACAAAGCTTAAATTGAATTAAAGAGAGGGAGAGGGCACATGGCATGAGCTAAAGGGGTCACATAATGTGTTAAATGGTAGTTCATTAGAAATTGCCATTGTCAGGGGCAAAATGGGAAGAGAGAAATTTATCGACCAATTAGTCAACTACCAAAGAGAAAATTCATTATCAACTAAAAGAGAAAGAGTTGTGACTAAATGGCTAATGGAATTAGTTAGAATAATCATATGGTTAAGCATTTGGGATAAGTTATAAGATTTTGACATATGGCACCATAGGATTTAGTTAAAAAGTCCAAACAATTAATTATCTTCCTCTATCTTCTCATTTTAGGTCAAGAGCATGGAGGGAAATGAAGACTTGATCATTTCATCACTTCTCTCTCTCTCTCTCTAAGTTGGCTAGCAAGGTGGAGAAGGAAAGAGAATGAGGTTCTTGTGAAGGTGAGTCCTTTCTTGTGGATTTTGACCTTAAAGATGACTTCTATTGCTCAAAATTTCTTCCCTAATCTTCTTCCTCATGATGAGAGATTTATTTTTATGTTTTTAGATTTTCAAGAAGAGGTGTTTTATGTGCTCAAGAAAAACTAGTAGTTGAAGAATCAAAGAACAAGCTAGAGAAAGTGGTAGAGGTGAGCAAAGTCAATCTTTTGATATATATATATAGATTGTGGCCATTATTTAAGAACTTTGGGTTTATGGATTTTTGCCCTAATTTTCTTGCATATTTGGGTTTATATAGTTTGGGATGTTTTAATTATTGTAATGGTGTCTTGTGTTATGGTTTGGATAAATGAACTTGATTTGAGTCTTGAATGCAAAGTTTGAAAACTGTGAGAATTGTGTGTAAATTTTGTCAAAACATAACTTGTGAAAGGTTTAGGAATTTGATTGTTTTGATATTTCCATTGGATTTTATGTAAAATATTGTGTTGGGAGCAGGATTGTTGTGAATTTTGAACCATTGGAAACTTAGGTTGAAAAATTGGAAGTTTTGTTAACAAACACTCTATGTAGGGCAACTAGTTTATATGGCAGTTTTGAATGAGTAAATGATGTCTAAAAATTATAAAACTTTTTATTCTCATAATGCAAATTCCAAGCTTTAAAATGACATAAAATTGGTGTAATTCTAAGTTGTGTTCTGGAAGTTATGTATTTCCAAAGTTTGAGGTTGAAACTGGAAGTTATTCTAGAATAGTATGGAAATTCGTTGAAGTCTGTATTTTTATGGTGGTAGATGGTAGTGGTTCATATTTTTCTTATATAGAGACTTAGAAAGCTTTAAGTATGACTTGGAATCACTCTATTTTGATTTTTGTAGATTTAGTTATGATTTTTTGAATTTAAACAAAGAAACAGGAATTTTCTTGGCCGTGACCCAAAAAGTTTTTGACCATTTTTTGGCCTCGGCCAGGGGAATTTTGGCCATGGTGATGAACCCATGTCGTGTGAGTTCACAAAATAAAACTAGGTTTGAAAATGTAGCGTAGTAGCTCAACCTAGGTCGTTCTTGTGAGGAGATTAATTTCCAATTTTTTAAGTAGTAAAGTGATAAAAAGCCTTAAAGTGGTAAGAAATCATTTTTGAGAAATTGCATTTATAAACTAATGAAGTAAACTAAGCTAAAACAATATTTTTGTATTTTTTAGTTTTTAAAACAAAGAAGCAAATGGAATTGAATTTAACACTAATAACAAAGTAAATTTAATAAACTAGAATAATGATGAAATGGGATTCCCTTGAGTTAGGGTTTTAGTCTTCCTTGCTTGCTAATGATTTGAATTCCTTAATGAGCCAAGAGGATGGAACTAGCTACCACTAGCTCCATACTTGCAATAATCATTTAATTCATTCAACCGAAGCAATTAAATGAATACTACCAATTAATAATGACTCAAGGAGATGAGTAATCAACTTCCAATTCTAAATTGAAATTACCATTACAACAATTCAAAATATTCAGTTTAATCATTTAAATTCACTTAACCAAGTTGAGATAAACAATTCAACCTACTCCTAATATGAATCATACAAAGCTTAATTAATCAACTCCTAGCTCAACAACCAAGTTTATTCACTTGGCTTAACAATCTAGATCACAATTACATACTTAACCAAGCTACATAATCATGAACTAAAAAGTGAGCTTAAAGAATTCCATTGAAGTTTAGAAGCTCAAACCATTACCCAACTCAAGGAAATCACCAACACTTTAGCTACTCATGGAAAAAGACAAGGATGAGGCTTGATGAATGAAGAAGGAATTGGCCATAGAGAACAAATGAGAAGTACCGAACAGCACCTTAAATCTTCAATCATCCATCGGTTAGCTAGCTGTCTTCAAGTTATTCTCTAAGTCTAGCGCCTCCACTCTTTTCTTCACGGTCACATCACAATTTTCTTGCTGCTCTTCATGCTTTTCTCTCATCCACACACACCTTCCCCTTCTTCATTCCATTGGTCTTGGTCCACAATGTCGGCTGCTTGCTCCTTTTTCTTTTATTCCCAGCCATAACACACCTCCTCTCTTCAACCCTCTCGGTCCACTCTTCTCATTGGTTCACTGGTCAACAATTTCGGCTGGGCTTCTTCTCTATTTCTCTAATCCGGTTTAGCACTTCCCCTTTCTCCATTAACTCCATCGGTTCAACATCTCCAAAATCAGTCAATTATTTTGGCTCAACAGCTCTCAATTCATTTCTTTAATTATTTCTCTTCACATTCCATTCAGCAATTCTCCATGAGAATAAATAAATTCAGCTGCTTCCTTTTTCTTCATTAATCCCACACGGTCCAGCAGCTGTTTCTTTTATTTCCTTCGGTTTGGTCCAGCTCTTCTCCTTTTCTTTTCCTTCACAGTGAATTCTCATGAGAATAACACACACTCCCCTACACTCAATCCTTACATTGCCCTCAATGTAATACACAAAAACAAAGAACCTAGACACACTTATCTCTTAGGTGAAGTGAATGTTGTGAAGTGCAATTCAAGATTGAAGCACAACATATCATCGTCACAAGGAGAGAGAGGACAAGACATAAGTGGAAGTAGTTCTCAGAGATGAGGCATTAGGATAAGAGAAAAAGGGTAGTGTAGGATAAGGTTAAGCACAAGGGTATGATTCACAATGGATTTTATTCAATTGAGAATTGCAAACAAACAAACTACCTTTTACTACTGGTAAGTCCCTCCCCCACACTTGTTCAATTGCATATATCATCAAATAAAATAAGGAACAAGGTAAGGAAAGAGACTACCGTGTAATCATGGTGGTTGATGACTAGCATGGTAGTGCTTCAACAAGTGACCATTCACTTGAAACTTTGCACCACTTGCAAGATCTTCAAGCTTTATTAATCCAAAGCTATGCGCCTTGACCACTTTGTAGGGACCTTGCCATTTGGTTTTAAGCTTCCCATTTTTGAGCTTGAATCTTGCCTTGAACATAAGCACTTGCTCTCCTTCATGAAACTGCTTTCGTAAGATGCCTTGATCATGAATCAATTTGGATTTTTCCTTATAGATACGAGAACTTTCATATGCATCCAACCTCAATTCTTCTAGCTCTTGTATCTCAAGCATCCTTTCCTCAACAGAACCTTGAAGATCCATATTACAAGTCTTTACAGCCCAGTAAGCTCTATGCTCTAGCTCAACAGGTAGATGTCAACCCTTACCAAAGACTAACCGGAAAGGAGACATGCCAATGGGAGTTTTGAAAGCTGTACGATATGCCCAAAGAGTATCATCCAACCGGAGACTCCAATCTTTCTTACTTGGCTTGACAATTCGCTCCAAGATATACTTGATTTCCCTATTAGACACATCAGCTTGCCCATTTGTCTGTGGATGGTATGGGGTAGAAGTCTTATGGAGAACACCATATTTGGATAGCAAGTTGTCCATCAATTTGTTGCAAAAATGTGAGCCACGATCACTCACAATTGCTCTTGGCACACCAAACCTACAAAAGATATGAGTACGTAGGAATTTTATAACAGTAGAGGCATCATCCTTCCTTGTAGGAATGGCCTCAATCCACCTTGTAAGGTAATCAACAGCCAACAAAATGTACAAATATCCATGAGATACAGGAAATGGACCTATAAAATCAATGCCCCAAACATCAAAAACTTGACAAAACAACATGGGTTGTTGCGGCATTTCATGCTTTCTAGATAAACCCCCAAAATGCTGGCATGCATCACAAGTTTTACAAAAAGCATAACAATCCTTAAAGAAGCTAGGCCAATATAAACCACAATCTAAGATTTTCCTAGCAGTTCTCTTTGCCTCAAAGTGACCACCACACAACAAAGAATGATAAGATGTTATAACAGAAGAAATTTCATCATCCGGCACACATCTCCTAATGACTTGATCACTACAATGCCGCCACTCTCACACCATGGTCCCCACTCCTTTTCTTTCTTCAATTCACTAGGTTAAATGAGTTAAGGTATGTTTGGATAAGAGATAAAAATTTGTTTTGGCATTAGACACAAAATTGCAACCACCAAACAAGACCCTTACTCATTTAACCTCCTCTTAGAAAAAATGTGAAAATAAATTCTACACTTGTGATGTTCCACTTTTGTCCTTCATTAAGCTCCAAAATAACATCTTTTACCTTTACCACTCAAGTTGTGCCACATCATTACCTATAAAATTATATTCACAAAGGTAATATCTTTTGTTCACAATTAAAGAATAATGGGAATAACAAATATTAATTAAAAATATAACAATTTAACCACTTAAATTCCCAAATTATTCTTTCATTAAAGTCTCACATTAACACTTGATTATGCCAAAAATATTCAATTAAGTCCCACAAAAGCCAAAGATTAATTAATAAAAGGATATAAATATTGAGCTCTATCACATGGCCAACCCCCAATTTTAGTATTTTGAACTTTTGGAAGGTGGTTTATGGTCTAACTCTCCCCAACCCTTTAGGCGTATGTTTTAGCTTCTCATAGCCACCTAAGGGATTCAAATGATAACTAATTCCAAGTGTTTTGTAGTTATTTAACAATTGGAATAGGGAATAACTCATGGTCCTTAATTCTGATTATAGGAGTTGACATCTACCTTGTGCGTGAAAAACTTATGCCCGAGCACGAATGGAAAAAACAAGGTAGTAACTCTTTGTCTTATATCATGTATAATGCTATGTATGTTTGTGCTCATCATTGAATTGTGACAGATGTGAATACAGTTGTGAAAGATGTCATGAATGTGACAAATATACAAATGTGTATTTAGCAATAAAAGTTATCGTATATAGTTGTTAAAGCTGTCATATACAGTTGTGAAAGCTATCATGAATGTCACGAATGTGATGAATATGGATGTTGCTGTGTATGCTGCTATGAATGTTGTGGTGATTGCTACTTTATGATAATTACTTATATGTTTTGGTAATTATATATCATATGAGTGAAATGTTACAACTGAGATTCATATGAATCTCACTCTTTCCATTGACTAACCTACAGCTAGGGCAAACTGATCGATGGAGAAGCAAGTAATGAAGGGCAGCTAGTGCTCCCGACTAGGAGATTAGAGTTTTGTATTAGTTATTAGTTTTTGGGATGAATGTAAATATTGTATATGTTGTAAATATAAGTGCAATGTAGTGAAGGTGGATGTACCTATCATAGATTTATGTATCTATATGTAATCCCCAGTATAGGAAACTACTAATGGGCGATCATGCCCTATAGACCCTTATAGTTGATGAATATAACCCAAAAGTCCAGAATACTTTGTGGAATACAATGATATTTATGAATGGAACATAACTGAACAGGCTAAATAGATTCGAAAAGTGGAAGTAAGACCTTATTAAACTCTGATATTTTTGAAAAGTTTTCAAAAGCCGAATTTATCATAGGACCGAGTCTTGTCTTGAAGTCAGGACCTCTAATGAGTTTTAAATTATCCGTTGGTCTCCCGTTTACTTTATGACACATTTTCAAACTATATTAACGGCTTTCAAGGAAGGGGTTTATGCCTCTTATCTATTATCTCTTTAACTAATTAATCCTAAGTTTTGAAGTTATATTACTTGTGATTCCAAACTCAAAACAGGTTTGTTAAACTGATTTTCAAAATTTCTAAACTTAAGAATAATTTTTGTCATCATAAAAAAGGAGGAGAATCTTAGACCCTATGTTTTGATGATGACAAAGCTTAAAAAGGTTGTGCAAAGGATTTAAAAGATAAGCCAAGTTTTTTTGGAACAAACAAAGGTCAGTTTCTACAAGAGTTGATAGATCACTCCATTAACTACTCGAGTTATGTGTTTTAAAAAGCAATTAATTACTGAAGTGACCACTAGAAGAGAAAAAAATCAGATCACTCGAGTGATGTCATAAAACTTGTTTTAACTACTATGGTGATCTTTTAGGTGAAATGTTTTCACAAAAGAAGATTACTCAGTGACTACTTGAGTAATATGTTCAAATTTCATCACTACCACATCACCATAGTGAACCATCTAGTGATCAATGTTGTAAAAGAAAAGATCACTTGAGTCATCTATTAAGCTCACTCATATGACCACTCGAGTAGTTCATTTAAATTTGCATCACTTTCGCAGCACCACAGTGATACATAGTAGTAATCTATTTTGGAAAATTTTTCTAAGAGAAGATCACTCAAGCAACTACTTAAGTGATATGCTCAAATCTCATCACCATCACATCATCACAGTGAACTATCCTAGTGATCTTTTCTCTAAAAAATTTTAAAGATAAAATCACTTCAATCACCACTCGAGTGATGCATCAAGCTCACTTGAGTGACTACTCGAGTGATATGTCTAAAGGAGCATCACTAGCACAGCACCGTAGTGAGCCTATAAGTGTTTTGAAGGCTAAAATTCTCTAAGTGTAAGATTACTCATGATGTGTTAAAAGTGCATAACAACTAGAGCACTTCGTGATAACATTCAGTGATTTGTTTCTTTAAAAACCAAAAGAAACAAGGTTACTGGAGTGATCATGCCATCACTACTTGATCACCCCAGTGATATGTTTTTCACAGAAACAAGATCACTTGAGTGACCAATCGTGTGATCATATTTCGTGCATCACTACCACATCACTGCAGTGGCCTATCTAGTGCACTATATTTTTTCCAAAAGACTAAGTGAACATCACTTGAGTGACATCTTCCTAAAAAATTGAGCATTACTTTGAACTTTCTAAAAATCATTGGAATGATTGTGTAACTTGTTCTTTTTGCTTTTAATCACTCTAATTCCTCATTATATTAGTGCTTAAGTATTTTTTAGATGATCAAACAAGGATTATCACACAAATTTGAAAAAGCACTTTTGTGTTAGAAACATTAAATGTGAAGGACTTTTAAACGACAGGCTTTCTCTATACTTCAATTACTAATTCCTTATACGCAAAGAATGTTTAGAGTCTCTAAGGACTATCATAATGACCAAATCACTCCCATAGATACATTCAACAAGAAACAGTCATTAAATCACTCAACCTATACATACCCAGAGCATTGAAGACAAGCAACAACTCTTTGCGCAAACATTTACTGTTTCATTCATTGCTAAGTCTTAAGCTCTTAAGTGTGATTTTGTACTTTAGTGATTATTCATATACTCTTCAGTGAGTCATTTATTGAATACTTTATTATGATGAGAAGCTCAAAATAGTGCGATATTGAGTGGCATTAATTATAAAGTATAAGGGGGAGCGATTGTTCTTTGAAAAAGAACTTACTTGTATTGAAGCACTAAGAGCCCTGTGAATCTTGGAAGATTGTGCAAATCTTAAAAACGCTTTTGAGGACTGGATATAAGTCAAGTGGTTTAGATTGAACCAGTATAAATCTTGTACGTCTACCTTTAGTAATATTTGTCTAACCTTACTCCTTCATTTAAGTTTGATTTAAAGTTGAAATTTTAAATTATGACTCAATTCACACCCACCCTTTTGGGTGAAAGGCTTGAACTAACGTAGATTTGTTACTTGGTAAACGAAAGTTGTTAAAACCTAGTCAAATATGTGAATTCATTAACAAAACTTATGAAAAACCTAATAGTTTATGTAATAACCTCCTTAATTATCGTACATTTAACTATTCCAAACAACTTATTAAAACATTAAGTACAACTACTAAGTAGAAAGATAAGAAACCAATTAAATAAGAAAGACTATCATGGTCATAAAGTATTAAACATCTAATTCAAAATCACATATCAGTCAATAGTATGATAATTAGGCCTTGGGCATTTGAAGCCTGATAACAAAATTGACCAAAAGGGCCTTATATCATTCCAGCAATTACGATCTCATTAATTATAATGCATGACTTTCCTGGAAAATTTCATTTTCAATAAAACCATAACTTTCTCAAAAGTTACATAAAAGTGAATCCACAATCAAAAATCATAATTTAAAACCCATAGCCTTGGGCCTCTTTTACCTGCACTCCAACATGAAAAATAAAGTGGTCATGCAAATCCAAAACAGTTTTATTAGTTATATCAGAGTATGAATGAGTCCTAGGTGGAAATATATAAAGTCAACACATAACTACCAAAATAGGAGATTTACAATTGCACAATGCAAACCTAAACCCCCAAGCCTTCCCTAAAGATATCACATTATGAACCTTGCTTGAAAAATGTAAAAGCAATAGGGTAAGTCACATGGACTCAAGAACTGCAATTCTAATTTAACAAGTATGCAAGAAATGATTACAAGATTGCTGATGGGGCTAAACATGAATTTATATGATAAGGTATAAATAGTTTTTCATAATCAATAATAGCTCAAGGAGTAATTAAGCATGCATAGCACTCGCTTAACCATCCTTATAACCTCCTTATAACTGTTGATAAAACCCATGGGCTACAACATAACAAGATTCTTCTTCATGATAAGACTATACTAAGGTCTCCAATAGTGAGGTATAGCCTAGCCAAGAGCTCTAAAACTCACATCATGCTATAGTTCCCTTCACTTAGAATATGGATAGGGGTCACATGTCCCTTAAGCTAACCTTTTACCTAGCTAAGGAACGGTGATACCAAGGGCCCTGAAAATATTGGAGCTAGCTACTAGGCACCAAGTGCCTGCTATACCACGTGGTATATAGCATTAAACCTCCCACAACCACAACTGTACAATCTAACACAACTCAATATGCAATCCAACAGTTCAACATCACCAAATCCAGTATCACTAGGTTATTCTCATAGTCAATACTCAATACCATGCATTATCAACATTCTGATAAACCATTCAATCCTACTTAACTAACAAGTTTAATAAAAGCATAATTCATATTATGATTGGACATTTTTCATATAAATAAAGTGCTATAATATATACTTATAACAATTAAAAATACTAACATACACTTATAATCACATCAACAAACATACAAGGTAAATTGAAAAGTTGTTACCTCTTGCTAAAGCAAATAAAGAATAACATTTCTTGTAAAATCTCGTGCTTAACCAGAACTAAGAAGAGTATACATGATAAATGTGAATATTCATCAATAAGATTATAACTATTGAAGGTAATGCTTAACAATTAGTAGCTAAACTTCTAACATCCATGTAATTGTTCCTTAGAAAAATTCATAATATCTCCACCATTCATATGTTTACTATCCTAATGATATTCTCTTCCTCCACTTTATTGCACTCATTATAATCATTAACTAACATCCAAATGCTCAACTTAAAATATAATTGCCCTATTGTAAGCTCAAATAATCAAGTTCATAATTATTTTTACTTAAGTAAGAGCCTGTTTAGATTAGCGGTGACAGAAGTGTCTTTTTTTGAATCTGACTTTTGCAAACTTAAGATAGGATAAAAGTCATATTGTAAATGTGATTTGTGTTTGGATTGGTGGTGGTAAAAGTAGCTTTTTTTCAAACGTCAAATCTGTTTGGATTATTATTTGAAAAGATTTGGATGGAAAATGACTGAAAAGGGCATAAATCTTATTGAATACTACATACATTTATTATTTGTATATATTGTGATAATTGAAGTGAAAAATTAATACTAAAATTTGAGAAAATAAACAAAGTTAAATAATTATTGAAAAAAAGTACAAAATTACAAGATATCAGCCATATGTACAAGAGGCAAGTCAAACCATCAAAGATACAAGGAAGTAGTCTGCCAACCTTACGCACTAAGTGAACTACCATTGTTCCTATAATGTTGCATTCTTCTAGTGTTGTGGCATGTATAAGCATGTCATCCCATTACATTTAGAATTCATCATCCTAAAACAAATCTCTACCCAAATCAGGAGTTACATCTTCAAATATAGTACTACTGCGATACTAGTGCAGTCCGTTCTAATAAAGGCAAATCAACCAATACATGAATTCATCTCACAAATATCCTATGCAACTAGACTGATTAAAACCATTAAAATGCAAACTAGAACAATCAAATAGCTACCTCTGGATCTCTGCTAAGCTTTGTAGCTCATGCATGGGGTAGAATGATCCATCATCTGAATCCATGTAGGGCCTCCATCTTTTTCCTCAACCAGCTTACATAAATGATCCAAATCTTGTTCTATCAACAGAGATTTATCTTTCTCAACCTACAACAAACTGACCAACTGGGATTCAACGGTTAGGGAAAAGCAATCTCAATTTCTTCGAACAAAATAGTCACCATTAAATCTAAGTGTACTACGAAGAAGAAAGCAAACCTTCTCCATAGTAACGGATTCCTATGGTGCTACCTTCATGCATCATAAAAAGTTGGAATTGTTGGCTTTTTCTCAAAATGTACTTTTGGACTAAAAGCCTAGTGGCACAAACATTAACCCAAATAGGGCAATTTACCATCACTATACTTTTCACATTGTAACTGCATGTTTGTGGCCTCTAGTCTCTTTCTTAAACACACCTTAAATCAATCATTCTTGTTTTTTTATAAAGAATTTTAAATTTAAACAATTCACAAATTTTCAAAAATTTCATAACATTTTATTTAATCTCAAATCACTTTTGAAAGCTACAAGAAAATCTATAAGTTTCTATATCACTATTATTCCAAAATCCCCTTTTTTTGAGTAAGAATTTCAAGTACTTAACGGTAACTCAAATCAAGTTTAAACACCATACAAATTTAAATATAAGATCCTTATTAACTAAAGTTTCTAATTGAAATAATTCCTTAGCCAAACAATGTCCAAATTGCTCATTCCAAAAATGCCTTAAAAATTTTGCAATAATTCCTCCACAAAAGGAAAATCCAATCAAACTTATAATTTATCCACAAAATCATCTTTCAACAAGTATTTCTAAGTTACCCATAACCAATTATCAAAGTTTCAACCAAAAATTGACTCTAAAAACTAAAATCCCTCTTCTCTTACTTAGGGTTCAACCTCAACAAACCTAAAGTGCAAAACTTTTATCTTATTCAACAAAGTAAACCGATTAAAATTCAATAACAAATTACCTCTTAAATCCTATGGTCTCTAACTGATGAAACTCAATCCTTACTCCAAGCCCTAATCCTCAAACTTTAATAGCTCCCAATAAATTTTATAATACGAAAATGCTATTATTGAGTAGAAAAATATTTGTTAAATATATTTTGGTTGGAGAATTTTTGGAGCATAGTATGGAGCTAGAAAATATCTCAAGCCTCTATTAATGGAGGACTTATAGTTGCTACCAGTGAGAGACAAACAGGCTGTGGGAGAAGAAGAAAAAGAAATGCTGGAGAGGGAGACATGAAACATAGGTGTTAAATAAAAAGGAGTGTGGGCCCCATAATTTTTTAATACACTTAATCTTTTCTTTTTCTTATTCTTTCCCCTTCTTATCTCCCCCCCCTTATTTTTTTTTGATGACATGTAACTATGCATTGATATTGTTAAAACGTAAGTTATAAAGTAGATGAGTAATATATAGAGATCTCTTTAAAGATATTGTAGAGTCCAACAAACATTCTTGGTTTAAGTAATTAGTTTTATATTGAGCATTTAACTAACTTGTAGTGGATAGAAAACGATGAGGATAATTAACATGATTTTATCAAAGGATTAGAGTCATTGCCTCACGGAGAGCTTGTAACTATAGTTGAAGGATGCCATGTTTGGTCGGAGAACTTAACAACCAATGGTGTAAGTGAACATTGTTAAAAAGGTGCATTTGTAGCGATTTTAACCGCTACAAATGACATTAGTAAAGGTTGAAAAAACTGTTACAAAATCCACTGTTGCAAATGTTTGTGTAGCTGTTACAAATAACCGTTAATAAATAAATCGCTACTATATTTGTAGTGGTGTATTCCAACCGCTACAAGATTATAATGTTGATTACACATCATCTGTCAATATTGTAGCAGTTTTTATAACAATTACAAATTTTGACACCACAATTTTGGGTGGCAGAAAATGAAAAATGAAAATTTGGCTCCATTTTTGTAGCGGTTACAAAACAGCTACTAAAGTGAAATTGTAATTTTTAAAAAAATGGTTCCAAAAGTTTGTAGTGGTTGGATAATGACTACTAATATCATGTGAAATTTCAAACTTTGTGCTAGAAATTTAATCCCATTTTGTCTTTAAATTTATAACAGTTGTAGTTCTTAAAACCGCTACAAATATTTTGTGAAATTAAAAAAATTATAAAATATACGTCTCCATTTTTATAATATGGGATTGAATATAGTAGTTATTATTTAAAAAGAATGATTTAATTAAGTTGGATAAGTATAAACTTTATATTAGTAATATTATTAAGGATATGTAGGTAATAAGAAATTATTATGTTGTCTGTTACAATGTGGTTATCATTATGTAAGAAAAATAGGAAATGGAGAGAAAAGGGAAAGAGGTAAGCTTCACCTAAAAGGGGTGAATTGGGTGATGTAATAAATTTTTTGATTGATGTGGTGATATGACAATAGCTGTAAATAGAGTAAAGTTGAGAAGATTATCACACAGAGTTATAATGGTTCGGCCCAAAACCCAGGCCTATGTCTAGTCCTCAGAGATCAAAATTAGCACACAGTGGGCTCTCGGAAAGATGTAAAACAACAATCATCCTTGAATGGACTACGACAAGTCTTATATGCAGAAAGGCAAACCTATGACCCTTCTCTCTTGCTTACGTATACAAGTCTTATGAGCAGCAACGTTCTCTCATGCTTACACCACTATAAGTCTTACAAGCAGCAATGTTCTCTACTGCTTGTACCTTATAAGTCTTATGAGCAGAAAGTCCTACTAGGGATTCTCTCAACTGCTTCTCTCGTAAGGATATCGACCCTCTTAAGGTCCCTGTACCTTGAGACTGTTAGATACGAATAGTCTTGATGATGTCAAATATAGATGTCAAGTATTAAGAGCAAAAAGTTTGTATAATATACTTATCTTCTATATTGATTAACTACTATATGTAATGTTGTATATCCTGTAGATTAGTCATAACCGAATGGTAGGTTGATGTTATTTTTCTTATAATGCCTCATAAATAAATAATGATCATTAAGAAGAAAATCAAGAGGCAAGGGATTGAAGAAAGAAGAAATTATAAGATCTAATGGGAATATCAAGATTCAAGATTAGTCAAGTAAAGAAATAGGAAGATTGAAGATATTCAAGAAGATATCTAGTTGGGTTATGAAGAATGATCATCAAGTGGCAAAACAAGAAGAAAGAGATTGAAGAAAGAAGAACTTGCAAGATCACATGAGAATATCAAGATCCAAGCTATTAGAAGTGATATCGGAGGTTTCTATGGTCAAACGGAAGTTGGAATGGGTCAATACGAAGCTAAAATGATGTATACGGAAGTTATGGTACCTCCGGGGATGATTACTCGAGTAATCACTTGAGTAATATGGCACTGCCTCATTTTTAAGGTGATTACTCGAGTGGCTACTTGAGTAATCTACAAAGTTACTTGAAGATTACTCGAGTGACCACTCGAGTAATGGTACTCTGTTTCCGAGCGGCAAAATAGAGGTTTGGTATTTTGATGATATCTCACCAACCACATGTCGGATTGAGCTGAAATTGGTGGCATATGAAACTAGACTCCCAACATGAACTATAGAGACCAAGATCACATTAAAAGGAGTTCAGATGAGAGATATGATCTGTTGAATTTGACACATGAATTGGTGTCTTTTACCAAAATAATGTTTGGTATTTTGGACATAACTCTCAAAATACATATTGGATTAAGAGGAAACTAATTCCATACGAAACGAGACTTAACGAGATTTCCATGGATATATAATTTGCCATATTTTAAGTTATATGCTAAGAGCTATGCCTTCTGGAAGTTGATGCTCGTGATTTCAGACTTTGTCTAAATGCAGAAGATATTCTTTGGATCATAACTTTCTATATACAATAAGTTTGGAGCTGACTCTTATTGCATTGGAATGTATATGATTAGAGATTTTCAATGATATATAATTTGCCATGTTTCGAATCAAAATAAGAATTCACTTGAAGCGCTTCTTGAGTAATATGCAAAGTTATTTAGAATTTACTCGAGGGACCACTCGGGTAATGTGTGAGAAAATGTTCCAGTAAGCTCTCTGTCAAGAATTGAGTAGGAATACTCGAAGGGATCCTTCGAGTAATCTACAAAGTTATTTGAGACATTACTCGAGGGGCTACTCAAGTAATCAGAGAAGAAATGATCTCGTCCAGATTTTGAAAGGAATTACTTGAGGGATCACTCTAGTAATGAAGTTGGAATTACTCTCAACCAAGATTTAGACAACATTACTCAAGGGAAAACTCGAGTAATCTGTAAAGTTATTTGAACTATTACTCGAGGGATCACTCGAGTAACCAGAAGAAAAGAGAGGCTTACTCAAGTAACCACTCGAGTAATGCAACCAACAACGTACTGAAGTTTTCAAAAATCATGGGATTAATTATAAAACTCACTCTTCTTGTTTCCAATCATTCTAACACTTCATTATATTAGTGTTTTATGCATTTCTCCAGGAATACAATGAAGAGATTATGCGAAGTGAAAAGAGTTGACTTTTAGGAAGCGGAGTGCCCAACATTCTAACAGCTAGTTTTTCAAACTCAAGCAAACGAACAAAAGAAGTAGCCACACTCCAACTGATATGTTGAAATGATCAAACGGTCATCAATCTTCATCGACTATAAATAGAAGAGCATTCAGAGTTCAGAAATAACAATGAGAACACTACAACATAAACATGCTTATATCATGAATCATTCACTTCGACTCAACTACTCTCTATTCTTATCTATTTTCTATATCATGTATATTTGAGAGAGAGTTATTTGTATTGTACTTTAGTGAGCATTATATCCACTCTATAAGAGAGTTTGTATACAACTTCAACTGTATTTCTGAATTGATCTTAAGGTAAAGGGACCTTGAGTGGGTTGATTTCCTTACGGGGAAGTGTAGAGAGAATCGCCAGTAAGACTTTCTTCTTCTAAGACTTATAAGGTGCAAGCGGTAGAGAATGTTGCTGCTCGTAAGACTTATAGGGGTGTAAGTAGGAGAGAACGTTGCTGCTCGTAAGACTTGCAGGGTAAGCAGGAAGGAAAGATCTTCAGGATTGCTCTGCTTGTAAGACTTGCTGAAAGGGGGAGTATCTTGGTGAGAACTTTGTAAAGGCTTTTCTTGTGCCTGGATTAAACAAGAAAATAATGGATTTGAAAATCTCAGGAGGAGCCTAAGGACTGGACGTAGGCCATCACAGATTTGACTGAACCAGGATAAATCACAGTTTACATATTCTCTTCCCTAAGCTCTTATATTTCTAGCTTACATTATTTAATCTTACTATTGATTTATGATTCATTACTTTCATATTTATTGCTTCCACTAAGATTCGAAAATATTTTTAAAGTTCTCAAGTTTTTAACTTACACCCAATTCACCCCCCTCTTGGGTGTCAGCCAGTTCTAACAGAGATCAAATAAAAATAGAATTTGAAGTTTATACAGACTCTCTCACAGAGAAATATAATAAACACTAAAGTAAAATATGAATATAGAGAAAATATGAATAACATAGACTTGTGAATTTGCTTGTGTGAATTCTTGTTCTCAGTTATTTTTTGATGGTCTCTGAAGCTCTACATTTATAGTCAGTTAATTTTTCCCGTTGAATAGTAATCATTGTGGAGTAGAGCATTTTTCTATGGAACAACATGCGTACGTTTGAAATCTTTGAACAAGATATCATGGTAGGTATGTGCTTGGTTGGTCGTAATGATTCTGTCTGTCGTTGTTTGACTTCCTCTCTCCCTTTCTAATTCAAAAGATCAAACTCCTATTTCACACTTGTAATATATGTTAAATGATGTTAAATAATAATACAAGTAAAAATAGAATGAATAAATTATATTAAACCATGTTCAGATTGATTGCTGTAAGTTTGTTGCGTTTTGGCTTCTGACAGAGTATCACTCGAGTGCAACTTCATATTTGCTCTTATGCTTCTGCTTTTGTGTTGCTCTTCCATGAGATTTTGAGAGAGTGCATTTTCACACTTGCAAGTGATGTGGAACCTCACTTGAGAGCACATGTATCTTGCATTATGAACTCTCATCTCTGGATAACACTCGCACTGATTTTTACGAGTGTGATTTTCTCACTCGCAGGTGATGTGGGGCCTTACTTGAGTACACTAATCCTTACTCGAGTGAAGAGTATATCCTTGTATAAGATACTCTTTCACTTCAGCACTTGCAACAAGAATGGAGAGAGTTAGATTTTTCACTTGCGGCTGCTGAGGTATCACTCAAGTACAAGTACTCTCAACTCGGGTGCACTTGTTCTTCCATGCTTTGGCTGACTCTCAGGCAAACACTCTATACTTCACTCTCTTGAACTCGAGTGCAGCTTGCACTTTGAGTTTATCTTGCTGTCGGGTAAACACTTCCTATACCACACTTAGTAGGACTCGAGTACACTTGAGGCTATCACTCAAGTAGTGAGTCTATGCTTGAGTGAAGTGTTGATATCCTATCTTTGACATTGCTCTTTGTCAAACACTTGCACGAGTATACCTTCATGCTCGAGTACAAATCATATCATTACTCGAGTGCTGTGTCCATCACTCAAGTTGTCCTGGTATTTTCAGTTAGGGTCTGCTTCTATCGAACACTTTTAGTTCAACACTTGCTTATGCTCAAGCGCAAACGTGCTTATTGCTCGTGTGCTTGCTCCATCACTCGAGTGCATCAGTTAAAATCATAGCAATGACGTCTAAACTTAGTGATATGCATTTGGTAATATTTTCAACCATTGTCTAAACCTGAAAAACATGAGTTTCTTACCATAGCACACAATAATCTTTTGTTATCATCAAAACTTTGAATTTAACATTCTCACATTTTTTATGACGACAAAATCTTTGTGATAGAATTTAAAAATGTGATTGAAGTGAAATTTTTTTAAAACACTTTCAAGATTTCTAAATGCATATTTACTAAAATTTTGAGTCATTTTTCAGCCTTTTGCACTTAGCTTCTCAAGTTTCCTACAATACTTCCAATGGACACTTAAAGCCCAGATAAATCATAGTACTATAATGTTTGCACAAAAAAAACTAAAAATGATCATATATAGAGTAATGAACTTGTAAAGTACAATGGCAAACTAACATCTACCCATGAAACCTAAGTACATCTAAATAAAAAAATAGAAAAGTTCAAACCTACCCCAATACAGAAAAACTACCCAATACTCCCCCTTAAACCAAAATACTTCCATATCATACAAGAGTAGCTCAAAACCATCACATATCATTCTCCATTGTTTTGTCAGCAGCAGAAGGGGGTTGAGGGAAAGTAAGATCAAATGGTGGGGTTTATATTACCATGGCAGTGGATGGGTCAAATGGCTCAAGCATAAAAGGTAGAGATGATAGTTGAGGACTAGTGGCTGTTAATATTAAGGATGATGGCCGATCATAAGTGACCTCAACCTGGGAATGAGAATCAGTGAAAAGTAGATGTGTTTGAGGCTAGAAAGGTGAAACCATAGTAGGATTAAACTCTGGAGGCACCTCAATAGAAGTAGTCAGAATATGAGTATGCAAGTAGATCTCTATGTTAGAGATTTTTCAAGACTGATCTTCTTATACATTGAACACCATATCAAAATTGGCATTAGCCTTGTCTACTAATCTTGAGACTTGAGTTTCCAACTTGTCTGCCAATTTTTTGTATTCTCTCAACCAATTCCTTTTTCAAGCCTGTCACAGCTTGATTGATCACTTTGGCCAGATAGCTTGGTAGTGATGCATTTAGGAAAGATAGAGGTAGAGTTGGACCTTGTGCAGAACACTAAGCCTCATGACCTCTCAATAGAGTGGCTTCTCACTAAGATGTGGCCTTGGTTTGACTTACCAGAAGAGTAATCCCCATATGTGTCAATTGTGTCTTACCAAATCTTTAGATGTTCTCCTTCTCAATTCCTTCCAAATACCAAATCTTGTTGTGCTTTAGGATAAGAGATACGAGTTATGGATATGGTATTATAGTGTGGATCTTGATGAAGAAAATCTAAATCTTCTTATCTCACCAAAGATAAGCTCCCCTACATTTCTTCGTTGACCAGCTAGAAAGGAGGCCAATAGATAGTAGTCTCTTAAGCAAAATGGGTATAGTTTTTGGATTTATTGACAATGCTATGGGAGTATATATAATGAAGGGCACGAACAGAGTTAGGCATATCAACAGGTTTGAAATTGAGAGGTCCTATAGGGTTTTCTGGCCTTAATTGCCGAAAGGTTTCATTAGTAGTGAGTGTGGGTGGATCGGATGGTGGTACAACATAGCCAAAAATGTCATTTATGATAGAAGGAGATATCATAATGTGTTTTCATCTAATAGTGGTAGAAATTCCTTCCTTTATCAACTCTCTGGCTCTAGTCTTTATGTTTTGGACTTTCAAATTGTAGTAAAACCCTAAAAACATTGGAGGTGCTAGCACGTAGTCTCTGTTGGAGAGCATTCGTGTGGATACCGGTAGAGGGAGTGGACCTAACGTGTTGGCTCCTAAAAATCATGAAAACCCTAAGTTGAAAAAGGTACGAGTTCTTTCTAACCCGATTTAAACGTCGTTGATGGATCCTCGATTAGGATCAGTAAAATTTTTAAAATTCTTCTACTGTGCCTGCCAATCTTAACAGTAGTATCAGAGCCAGATTAATTGTGCATTTAAATTGAGTTTATGTTCTTATACATGTGATATATATTGGGTACATATGTGTGGTTATAAGAAACCTTCTGAATATGTTAATAAGAAACGGAATATGTTCAACGTTATTGTGCGCTTTTGGATAGAGCTGTGTGTTTATGCGATCTGGTAAAATTATTCGAGTACATGCATTATGTTATGTTTTCAATTCCACTACTGGTATCGCGATTTCTTTTCTGAATAGGCTTGCATGAAATCGGGTAGGCTACCTGAGATCATAGTTAGTGGCAATCCAATCGAGTCTTAGTTCGGATATCTATTCGGGTAATAGGGATCCGAACTATGGTAAAGACAATTTGGATCAGAAGTGTTTTGGGCCATTGTTGATTTTTAAAACTGGCCTGAAATCCCTTTAGAATTGGACTAAACGAATTTTTTTGAAAAATTGGGTCCGAAATTTTAAAATTTTCAAATTCCATCGAGGCTACCTCTGTGTAACGCAATATAATCTGATCATGACATTTATTGCTTTTCATATTGTATGAATTCTTGTTGTGGTTTATTATTTATACTTGTATGGGTATGGTGAACAACATGGCTTTAGAATTTTACAAAGGGTTGTAATATTTAAATACGGCCTGCGTGCCGTGCCTTTCTCTAAATACTCTCGATGTACATTCTTTTCTCATCTCACTCCCCTCGAATGTTTAAATGAGGTTTCTCTCAATGTATTCCTTTTCTTATTTAGAGAAGTCCTCTCATTGGCTTGGGAGGATTTTAGGTTAGGTAAGCCATGTTTTGTCACGTTTAAATTATGCTTTTGATAAGATCATTGCATGAATACTTTTATGTTTATATGTATTTATCTGTATGAGATATGACTACGATTGCATTCATATAAACAAGACTAATTAATTGAGCCCTCTAATCAAATCTTAAGTCTTAATGTTGTCAATTAATGAATACCTGTCAAAACCTAGATTGCTCAATTGCGGAAACCACCAAAGTGGATGCACTTGAGTTATTTTGATAAGACAAGCATGAGTAATGGTGCTGCTCATAATATTTATTATTGTTTTGACTTAATTGAGATTAACAAATTGGTTTTAAATCTCAAGGCGTTAGATGGGATTAAACATGCCGGATCATATGATGATCAAATCCCATAAACATCTAAGAGTTACATGTGATGTAATTGGTAAATAGGTTACCTACCTAAATAACTTGAATTTAAGTGTCTTGCCAAAGCGGACTTAATTTAATCCAAATATGGATCTTAGCCCACTATTATTATTTTAAGGGTTGTTAATTTAGTGGGAGATTACTAACTAACTTTGCATATTTTAATTGTAGAATCATATCGACCAGTAATACTGCTACGCTATCATTGCGATCGGTCCTTGAGAAGGACAGATCAATAGGACAAACTTTCTTGACTGGTTCAGGAACTTGAGAATTGTTCTCAAGCAGGAAAGAAAGGCTTATGTCCTAGATCAACCCATTCCTGAAGAGCCAGCAGCCAATGCTCCAAGAGCTTAGAGAGATGCTTATACCAAGCATAAGGATAACTCTATGGATGTAGGTTGCCTTATGCTTGCCACTATGGTTCCAGAGCTCTGAAGAAATTAGGCTTTGTCGGCTTTTATGCCTTGGTAACCTCTTCAAAATTAAGCAAGGATTGCAATATAGGGTACAATCCCAGATCGTCTCTCAAAGAGCCTTTTATTAATTACCTAGAAACTAAGTGCAATGATTGAAATGAAATGAGTTAAAAATGATCTTTGAGGTTTTTATCTAACAACTAAATTGCAATTAAACTAAAATGCTTTTAAAACTAATATTTTTGGATTTTTGGAATAAAATTGATATGGAATGGAAATTGGTTAAAAATGCAAGTGATAAATATAAGATGATAATCCTCTAGCGTAATGATTCAAGCTATCCTTGCTTCAATTAATTTGGGAGTGTGCTAGTTCGATAAATTTGCTCAAAAGACCCTTTAAGCTAGCTTGAGTTAGATGAATTAATTTCTCCACACCGGTTAGAAATTAGTCCCTCTAACCGAAACCCAATTTCAACACTAGCAATTTGAATAAATGAAATGCAATGACACAAGTAACCAAGAACCTTTGCATTACAATCACAATTAAATGTTCATAACAACCTCAAGCAAAAGCTATACCAAGTCAATTGCATGAAATTGATACTAATGAAGTCTAAGGTGTCAAATGCATACAATTAAATCCAAATACACATTTAATCTCATAAATTGCATGGAACCCCATTGCAAAATCTCAGTCCAATAATTAATTAAACTCTAAACCTAGAATTCAATTAATACAAAGGATTAAAGATAGAAATTAAATGGTAAAACACTCCCCTTTAAGCTCCAAGCTCATGCCATCACCAATACTCTAGAGGATTTGAGAATCAGCCACTACAATTTGTCATCACAAAGTCCCCAAATATATTCACAGTTTCAGCCATGTAACACATTGAATCTATTAACCAATTAGCTATAAACAATGAAATTAAGTGCTGAAATATTAACACAGGGAATCAGAGCAAGCCACGGCTGAGACAGTTCAGGAGCAGGGGAGACCAACGGCTGTGATGATTTGGAAGCAGAGGACACCGACGGCTGGGACAAGTTCAGACAGATCCACAACCTGCGTGAGTGCAGAAACAGAGGCAAGTTACAGCTTAGATGATGTTGGAAATAAAGAAGGCTGCCGGCGGTGAAGAAGGAAGATGATGACGGTGTGACGGTGGTGTGGTTGTGGGCGTTTGGAGTTGACGAAGGAGATGGGTGGTGATTGATGATGCCAAGATCGATTGTTGGTGAAGAAGCTTGCGGTGCCACCCACTCCATTAGCAACACTACGCTCCGATGGTCTCTGCTTTGGTTTAGAGCTCGCCGGCGGTGGAATGTGATGGAGTACAGCTGAGGTGGGTCGCCGGCGGTAATGGTGAGGAAGATGAAGGCCGTCGGCGATGCAAGGGAGGACAGAAGGGGAAGAAGATGAAGGTGATGGTATGCGTGATGCCCCTCTGTGCGTTGCGGCTCTCTATTTAATATCCCTCAGCTCCTCCTCCTCGGATCTCCTCTCGGGTCTATCTATGTCTAAATTTCCATGTCCATCAGCCCAGTCTGTGGGAATCGGATCCCTTGGTCAAAACGATGTGTTTTGACCAAGGGACCAAAATGAGAACTTTGAAAGCTTTCGTTGAGGGACTTCAGTGAAATTGTTGTGACTTCTTGTGGGTATAATTGCTATTATTAAAACTTCTAGGAACTTTTCTGTGATTTGTCCTGGCCCTTTTCTTCATAAATTTATAATTTTCAGAAAATCTAGGGCCCTCTTTCTGTGATTTTCTCCAATGTTCTCAATATTAATTTGACCTCCAAAATCTCCAATTTTCTTTCAAACCACCTACAATACAATATTAAACACCATGTAGCACCAAAAATTCAAGGGACAATTGTACAAAAATAATTAATAAATTGTAACCATTTTGCCCCTAATTCCCATTAATTCAAAATAATTGTCCCTAACCAAAATTAATGCTTCATAATGCAATAATGTCCCAGAAAAAACACTAAAATCCCAAATCAATCATGGAAAATTCATATAAAAATATGGTTCAATCAAGCTCTAAAGAGATCTAGAACTTATGGAAGCTCATGAGATGATTGTCCATCTCAAGGAAATGTTCCAACAACAGGCAGGGCAAGAAAGGTCTGAGACCACAAAGGCCTTACATTCCTGTAAGATGGCTGAAGGTGCATCAGCTAGTACTCATGTGTTAAAGATGAAAGGCTATATTGATCACCTTGAGAGGCTTGGATTTACCATAAGCCAGGAGTTAGCTACAGATTTGATCCTGAACTCACTCTCAGAGAGTTATGACCAGTTTGTCATGAACTACAACATGAACAACATGGAGAAATCAATTTCTGAGCTGTATGGGATGCTCAAAACTACTGAGTAAAGTATTAAGAAAAAGCCTAGTACAGTTTTATGGTTCATAAAGGAAAGGATATGAAAAAGAAAAGGAAGGCAAATGGAAGGGTGATGGCTCAGGTGGTAAGACCAAAGAGTCAGACAAGCCCGAAACCAAGCCTGCACCCAAGAAGGCAAAGCCTCTAAAGGAAGGAGTTTGCTACTTTTGCAATGAACCAAGTTATTGGAAGAGGAATTCCAAACTCTACCTAGAAGATCTGAAAAAGAACAAGAAGGATAGCGGGGCTATCGCTTCAGGTATTTATGTTATAGACATTCATTTTTCTACTTCCTATACATAAGTATTAGATACTGCATGTCGTTCTTGTATTTGTACAAATGTGCAGGGTCTAAAGGACAGTAGAAAGATGAAGAACGGCGAGGTGAACCTACGTGTTAGAAACAGAGCAAGAGTTACTGCTTTAGCCGTAGGCACTTATGAATTAGTTCTTACCAGTGGGATTTTGTTAATTTTGACCAATTGCTATTATGTTCTTGCTTTGAGTAGTAACATTGTTTCTCTTTTCTATTTGGATAAGGAAGGTTATACTTCCATTACTAGGAATGGTAAATGTTCTATTTATCGTAATGACATTTTCTATGCTGATAGTGATTGGCAAAGTAAATGTCTTCAAGGCATGACTGGTTGCAAAAGGATTCACTCAAACTCATGGAGTAGACTATGATGAAACCTTTTCCTCAGTTGTAATGGCCAAATCAATCAGAAACCTTCTTGCCATTGCAGTATATTATGACTATGAAATATGGCAGATGGACATCAAAACAGCCTTCCTTAATAGAAAGCTGCTTGGGATGTGTACGTGACACAAGCAGAAGGTTTTGTGCGTCCAGAAGACTTTGGTAAAATTTGTAATCTTCAAAGATCCATTTATGGATTGAAGAAATCATCTTGGAGCTGGAATCATTGTTTTGATAAAGTAGTCAAAGAGTTTGGATTCATTCAAAACATTGATGAACCTTGTGTTTACAAGAAGGTTAGTAGGAGCATAGTTGTATTTTTAGTGCTTTATGTAGATGACATCCTACTTATTGGGAACGACATTCCTACCTTGCAGAGTGTTAAGTATTGGTTAAGAAAGTTCTTTTCAATGAAAGACTTAGGTGAAGCCACCTATATCCTAGGGATTAGGATCTATAGGGATAGATCCAAAAGACTAATAGGCCTAAGTCATAGCACATACATAGACAAGATACTGCATAGGTTCAGTATGCAGGATTCAAAAAGGGGTTACATGCCCATGTCTTATGGCATCCATCTTAGCAAGGATTTGTGTCCTAGTACACCTGATCAGCGAGATCGCATGAGTAAGGTTCCATATGCCTTGGCCATTGGATCCATCATGTATGCCATATTATGTACTCAACCGGATGTCTCATTTGCCTTAAGTATGACTAGCAGATATCAACAAGATCCTGGTGAGGGTTATTGGACTGCAGTCAAGAATATCCTAAAGAACTTAAGAAGGACTAAGGACCTATTTTTGGTCTATGGTGGATTGGATAATGAGCTCTGTGTAACTAGTTACATAGATGCAAGTTTCCAAACTAACCAAGATGACCTTAAATCACAATCTGGATACGTATTCCTCCTGAATGGTGGAGCAGTAAGCTGGAAGAGCTCCAAGTAGAGCACTGTAGCAGATTCTATAACAGAAGCTGAGTATATAGTAGCATCGGATGCAACTAAATAAGCTGTTTGGATAACAAAAGTTCATTACTAAACTAGGAGTTGTGTCTACCATCTCAAATCCAATAGATTTGTTCTGTGACGATATCGGTTCTATTGCATAGGCCAAGGAGCTTAGGTCACATCAAAGGACCAAGCATATACTTAGGCGATTTCATCTTATTAGAGAAATCAATGATAGAGGTGATATAAAGATATGTAAAGTAGCAGGAGAAGATAATATTGCTGATCCTCTTACTAAGTCACTTGCACAGGCAAAGCATGAGCATCATGTTAGGGCAATGGGAAGTAGGCAAATTAATGATTGTACCTAGGGCAAGTGGTAGGATGTTGGAAATTATGCCCTAAAGGCCAATCATTGTACTTTGAACATTATTATTTTAATGAAATGTCTCCATTCTGTTATCATATTATTTGTATGTTAACTGTGATAATTGTATCCTTGGATAATTCATGAAGATTGTCCTAAAAAGTCCCTAGTCGGTCTTCTATGCAGGAGCAAAGATGAACCAAGACCAGTATGACTTTGATAAGATAAGGAGATACGAATCAAAATCTCAGGCACTTGTAAGAGTACAAGGTCCTGGACCGACCCACTATGAGAAAGCTACATGGATCAAGTCATAAGTTTTTCTCATGTATAACCATGTCATAATGCCCTTAGACCTGAGGTCATCATGAATTCCTACATGAGAGTTGCTAAGCTTTAAACTAGTCAAAAGTCACTCTTGACTGAGTGATGATAAAAGCTATGATCAGGCTTGGTGGTTTTTCATGCAGAGGACTATGATGATCAAGATGGAATTTGTCCCTCACATTAGTAGAGAGATATTACGGGGCCCCTCGAAGAGTGAGTCTGAGAAATGTATGGCCATACTACAATGGAAAGGAGTTTCCATTTCTATTGTCAGGCTACTTAGGAATCGAGAAAGTAATGGTCAGGAACAAGAGAATGACATTATCCATGCCTTATCCTTGATCGATATATCGTGTGATATGGTTGCATGACAGGTTGCATCGTGATAACGATCCTCATATGATTTGCATAGTCGTAATGTCTTGCTAGAGGCTGCTTTTGACTTTTAGGTTAGTATAGTTATTGGCCCACTGCCAACTTCATATGGGCCTACAGGGTCGCACATAAGAATTGCCCAACACGAGATAATGTTTAATTTAGGTGGATGAATTATATATATATATAATATAAAATTCGTTAATAATATTATATAGATATATATTTTTAAAATACATATCTTATATATTATATATGTATATGTATATATATTATATGATATTATTATATTGTGTTAGTTTTAAATTTAATTTATTAAGATATATTAAATTTAATAACTAACATGATAGAGATATAGTATCTCAGATTTAATTTATGAAGATAAATTAAATCTCATGGCTCTTTATTTGGATTAAATAAATAGGTTAAATTAAAACTGTTGGACATATTTAATTTAAACTGAATTTATTTAATTAGCTCATCAAGATAATTAATTGTTGATTAATTTTGAAATTAATGATGATTAATTTTGAAATTTGAATATAGCCATCATAGGTTATAAACTTGATAGAGCATATATACTCATACGCGCATGAGAATTCAGAGCCGCAAGGGAAATCCTAAAAACATTAGAGGCGCTAGCATACAGCCTCGGTTGTCGAGCATTCATGTGGATACCGGTAGAGGGAGCGGACCTAATGTGTTGGCTCTTAGAGATCGTGAAAACCCTAAGTTGAAAAAGGTACAAGTTCTTTCTAACTCGATTTAAACACCGTTGATAGATCCTCGATTATGATCGATAAAATTTTTAAAATTTTTCTATTGTTCCTGCCGATCCTAACAAGTTCAACCAAGGATCATAATATCCAAGGTAGGGTTGAAAATCCAAACTACAATTTTTCTTCATATAATCCAAATCCACATAAATGACAGGACTGAAAGTTCTATGAGCAAACTCAGAATCATATAGCTTCTGATCAACTAGCTTTTGTTCCTAAACATTGAAGCCTTCTAGACGAATTGTGTTTTGATCTTCGTCTAGAGCCTATAAAATAGAAGGAACTCCTGACTGTGAAGTAGCTTGACTAGTCTAGCCAACTTGATGAGAGCTCAAGGCATCGGCTTGGGAGGCAATCTTGCCAACCAAGGCATCGAGCTTGGACTTATCCATTGCTTCTCGGAGCTGCATATTGAATGAGTCATCTAAGGAGGAAGATGGTTGTGATTGCTCTATGCCCTTCTTCTTTCCTCTTCCCTTCACTTCTTTTGATTGAGAATGAGTGACAACCAGTTCTTTGAAGACAGCTCTCTTCGGTTTCTTTGGTGGAGGTTGATCCTTCTTAGCCATCTTAGGATTGGGATGAATCTTCTTAGCCAGAGTTCTTTTCTTAGTGATTTTGGGCTTTGGAGGTAGTGTTGGAGTAGAAGAGAGTGAAGGAGTTGGAGATGAATTATGTAATGGAGTCGCCATTAGAGATTCAGACCTACTGGCTATAGAATATGGAGGTGAGGGTGTTGGAGAGTTTTTGGAAACATGAGGAATCTTTATTCTCACCATATTGAACGAATCAAAAGTAGATTGAGAATTAATAGCAGAAAAAAAGGCTTGAAGAAAGATTTAGAAAGACTTTTTTGGTTAGGGCAAGGAAAAAGAGATTTCTGATGGAAGAATCTGACCTTTCAATGATGATTGAAGAGTTGCAATTGAAATTTGAATGGATTTGAGTTGTTTAATCGGTGGGAAATGATAGGAGATGAAGCGGTATGGCTGATGAGGGAAGAGACGCTTCGAGTGAGAAGGGGAAGTTTGATGGTCTGAGCTATCGTGTATCTGATATAAGTCGCCATACTCAGGTGACAACCCTAGTGCTCAAGTGTTATTCATACAGTACTCGAGTGATACATAGTAGTGCTTGAGTGCAAAATAGAAATTTTATAAAACATGTAAACGCGTACCTGGTTTAATTAGGTACCTACTTGAGTGTTCTCACAATACTTCAGGTATGTTCATACATTGCTCAAGTGATGTTCTTCCCTCACTCAGTTGAGGTCTGATAAATTTGGTATGTTTGAGTGAGTGCCAAGAGTTCTTACATACTCTGTTAATCCCTATTTTACATAGCTTGAAGTAGAGCATATGATATAGTTCCTCACCCGAGAATTCATTTTTGACTCAAATGCTAAAGTGCCTTGCACTCGAGTAAGACATCCAACACTCAAGTGATAGTCCTACAAAAATATTTTCTATATACTCTGATGCCTAAATCAGTATGATTATCATCAAAACTTATATTAAACATAATTATTAACAAGAAAAACTTTCAACTCATTAGGATTAACCATTCCTAATTCTCTTCATATATATATAAGAATTGACCTGTAGCTATCAGCTTTGTGAATATGTCAACAAGTTGAAGATATGTTGGTATGAATTCTACTTTGACATCCTTCTTTTATACATGATCTTGAATGAAATGATGTCGGATATCTATGTGTTTAGTCCTTGAATGTTGTACAGGATTCTTGGCCAAACTAATGGTGCTAGTATTGTCATAGTAAATTGGTATCTCCTTTAAGTATATCCCCAAATGCTGAAGTTGTTACTTCAACTATAGTACTTGAGAACAACAACTTACTACAGCTATATATTCTGTTTCAATAGAAGATAATGAAACTATGTTTTGCTTCTTGCTGAACCATGATACTAGAGATCCTTCAAGGAATTGACATTGTCCACTGGTACTTTTTCTGTCAGTTTTTATCCTCCTTGATCTGAATCTGAATATGCCATCAAATATTCGTTTTCTCCTTTTGGATACCATAAGCCAAGTTCTGCAATGTCTCCTAGGTATTTGAAGATTCTTTTTACAGTCTCTGCATGTGATACCTTAGGAGCATATTGATACTTTGTAAACATTCCAACACTGAATTGTATATCTGGCATGCTTGCTATTATATAGAGTAATAAACCAATCATTCCTCTATATTTAGTGATGTTGAAGTCAAGGCCTTTTATATCAGCAACCAACAATTTTATAGAGCTTATTGGAGTATTAGCTCCATTAGCTGTCCATTCCGTACTTCTTCAACAATCCTTTCAAATATTTGGTTTGAGATACAAATATCCCATTCTTCTTTTGCTTGATTTGAAGTCCAAGAAAGTTTAATTCTCCCGTCATGGACATTTCAAACTCTCCCTGCATAAGCTTGAAAAATTCTTAACAAAGAGATTCGTTTGTAGCACCAAAAATAATATCATCAACATAAATTTGAACAATTAGAAGATCATTTTTATTATGTTTGATGAAAAGAGTTGTATCTACTTTTCCTCTAACAAAGTTTTGATCAAGAAGAAATTTGCTTAGCCATTAATACCAAGCTCTAAGTGCTTGTTTTAAACCATAAAAAGCTTTCTTAAGTTTGAAAACATGATCCGGTTTTGTTTCTTCTTCAAAACCAGGAGGTTGTTCTACATATACTTCCTCCATAATATAACCATTTAGAAAAGCACTTTACATATCCATTTGATAAAGTTTAAAATCTTTAATGCAAGAAAAGGCTAAGAATACTCGTATTGCTTTCAATCTTACCACTGGAGCATATGTTTCCTCATAATCAATACCTTCTTCTTGATTATAGCCTTTGGTAACCAATCTTGCCTTGTTTCTCACAATGATTGCTGATTCATCAAGTTTGCTTTTGAAAACCCATTTGGTTCCTATAGCTGAGTGATCTTTAGGTTGAGGTACCAAATCCCAAACTTGATTTCTTTGAAATTGATTTAATTCTTCATGCATAGCAATCACCCAATCATTGTTAGATAAAGCTTCTTCAATATTACAAGGTTCAATCTAAGAAATAAGAGCAGAAAAAGTTACCTCATTAAGAATTCTATTTCTGGTTTTGACACCTTCATGAATATCTCCAATTACTTGATCAATTGGATGATCTTTAATATGTCTCTATGCTTTTGGTTGAGTATGATCATCGACACCTTCTTTATATTGAAAATCATTTGTTTCAAAATCATTTTGATTTAAAATAGTTTGTTTTTCTTTATCAAATCCATTTCTTCTTTATCAAAATGCTTTATCTAAGAATAAATTTCATCAAACACAACATGAATGGATTCTTCAACAGTACATATTCTTTTATTAAAGACTCTATATGCTTTACTTCTATTTGAATATCCTAGAAATAAACCTTTATCAGACTTTGAATTAAATTTACCCAAATTTTCTTTACCGTTGTTGTGAATGAAGCATTTGCATCCAAATATATGCAGATGAGCAAGGTTGGACTTTCTTCCTTTGTAGAGTTTTTATGGTGTCTTTCCAAGTAACTTGCAAATATATGCTCGATTTGAAATATAGCATGCAGTACTCATAGCATCCGCCCATAACACTTATGGCATTTATTTTTCATTGAGTATTTCCCTTGCCATTTTAGTTAGAACTCTGTTCTTCCTTTCTACTACTCCATTTTGTTAAGGTGTTCTAGGTGCAGAGAAGTTGTGATCTATTCTCTCATTGTTGCAGAAATCTTCAAAGAGTTGATTATCAAATTCTCCTCCATGGTCTGTCCTAATAGAGACAATAAAAATACCTTTTTCATTTTGAACCTTCTTAGCAAATATAATAAATTCAACAAACGTTTCATCTTTTGAAGTAATAAATATAGTCCATATAAATCTTGTAAAGTCATCAACAATTACTAAAGTATATAGATTTCCTTTAAAACTTTTTACTCTCACTAGACCTACCAAATCCATATAAAGTAATTGTAAAGGCTTGGAAGTAGAAATCTCATACTTTGTTTTGAATGAAGATTTAGTTTGTTTGCCTTTTTGACATGCCTCAAAAATCATGTCGTCTTTGAATTTAAGTTTAGGAAGACCAACAACTAAATCTTTTCTAATCATTTTGTCAAGTTAGTTCATATTAACATGAGCCAGACACTTATGCCATAACCAACTCTCCTCTGATTTGCTAAGAAAACAATTTTCAGAAGAATTTGAATTTAAATCAATAGTATAACAGTTAACGTTGCTTTGAGCTCGGATCTCTACCTTGATGGATTCTTTATTAAGCGGTAGATCCTTCTTGTTTACTATCAAGCATTCTTCCGAATCAAAGATCACCCAAATATCTCTATCAGTGCTTTGACTTCCACTCAAGAGGTTGTGACATAATCCTTCAACGTAATATAGATAATTGATTTGAACACCATCAAATTTTCCCACTTCACCAATTCCAGTAATACGTCCAGATTGGTTACCTGCAAAAGTTACCTTTCCTCCTTCTCTGGTTTCTAGCATGGTGAACTTATTTTTGTCACCATTCATATGTCTCGAGCATCCACTATCAATGTACCACTTGCTTGCTCGTGATGCTGTGAGACATACCCAGAGTAATGTGATCAAGTTTTAGGTACCCATACTTTCTTGGGTCCTTTATGGATAGTATGCATTACTTTTGGTACATACGTCCTTTTCGGAACCCATTTGTATGTACCAATGACTTGTCCTTTTCTAAAATAACATGATAAAGTATAATGTCCTTTCCTATTGCAATAACTACATGATGCAAATGGATTTGATGTATGCATAGAGTTCTTAAAATATTTTAGATAAGTCCTACTACCATTTTTCTTATTTCCACTGTTTTTATCCTTATCAGATTTATATCCAATTCCAGATTTATCAAAGAAACTTTTTGAGATTTTAGAATGACTTTAAGAGTTTCACTTCCTTTAGTAAATCTTTCCATAGTTTTTGTTAAATAACTTATTTTCTTATCTTTTTCTTCACATAATGCACATGATGATATGATAGTATTTTCTAACTCTTTTACTTTCTTCTTATGACTTACCATTTCTTTAGCTACCTTGATGAATTTAGTATGCAATGCATTATATTCAGATAATAACTCATCATAAGTAGGTTCAGAGTCACTTTCCTTAGAATTTGATCTTCTTCTTTGTCTACCAAGCATAGATTTGCAACTTCGTTATTGTCGCTTTCTTCATCCGACGAGCTATCACCCCATATAGATTATATGCATGCTTTCTTCTTCTACTTCTTCTTGTCTTTGTTTTTAAAGCATTAGGATTTGAAGTATCCAGGCTTTCCACATTCATAGCATAATATCTGTTGCTTCTTGTTTTCTTTCTTGCTTGGTCTACCTTGATAATTCTTAAAATTCTTTTGGCCTCTTCTATAGAACTTCTTGAATTTCCTCACAATCATTCCCATATCATCATCATCAAGCACATCTTCATTTTTGGAAGACTCTTTTTCCTTGATAGCTTTAAGTGCAATTCCTCTTTTCTTTTTATCATGGAACTCTTTTAATTCCTTCTTGAACCTCAACTTTTCTTCATACTAAGAAAGGCTACCAAAGAGAGCAGCTACAGATCTCATTGACTCTTCTTTAGCTTCTTTGATAATTGTTACCATTTCTTTCCATTCTTTTGTAAGAATGTTAAGGATCTTTCTTACCTGGGAAATTTAGTTAAATGATTTCCCAAGTGCAGATAGTTGATTAACAAGATGAGTATATTGAATTCAAATTCTGAGATTCTTTCTCCAGGTTTCGTACAAAATAGATCATACTCTGTAATTAGAGTATTGACTTATTTTCTTTGATTCTGGATGTGCCTTTATGATCGATCTCAAGAGCATTCCACATATCTTTGGTTGTTGGTAGTATGTAGATTCAGAAATATTCCTTTTGACTGAGGGCACTCTGTATCATTAAAATAGCTTCACTATTTAACGTTACTAACCTCTTGTCTTCTTCATCAAACTCCTCTAGGCTCTTTTTAATGACTCTATCTTCAATTTTCTTCATTGGAACATAGTCTCCGTCTTGTATCACATTCCATAAACAGTGTTCATTAGCCATCACAAACACTCTGAACTTAGATTTTCAGAACAAAAAATGTTCTCCAGCAAAACCAAGATGTCTAGTGATAGAAGCTCTGTCTGGAAGGATGTTCTCACCCATTGTTGCCATTTATCGGATCCTTCTCAAGCTGTTAGGCTCTTTGAAGAAGACCTCACTTGGATACCTAATGAAAGAGGCAACATTCACCCAAGAGTGGGGTGAATTGAGCGATGTGATAAATATTTTGATTGATGCGGTGATATGACAATAGCTGTAGATAGAGTAGAGTTGAGAAGATTAGCACACAAAGAGTTATACTGGTTCAGCCCAAAACCCAAGCTTATGTCCAGTCCTCAGAGATCAAGACCTACTAAGATTTTCACTATTCTTCAAAGATTCAATGGGCTCTCAAAAAGACATAAAACAACAATCGTCCTTGAATGGACTACGAGCAGAAATATTTTAACACTTTAAAATTTCTCTCCCCCTTATGACAAGTCTTACTTGTAGAAAGACAAACCTATGACCTTTCTTTCTTGCTTACTTATACAAGCCTTATGAGCAACAACATTCTCTCCTGCTTACACCACTGTAAGTCTTACAAGCACTAACGTTTCCTACTGCTTGTACCTTATAAGTCTTATGAGCAGAAAGTCCAACTAGGAATTCTCTCAACTACTTCTCCTGTACGGATATCTACCCTCTCAAGGTCCCTGTACCTTGAGATCAAATCAAAAATAGAATTTGAAGCGTATATAAACTCTCTTAAAGAGCAAATAAAACAAACACTGAAGTACACTATGAATACAAAGAAAATATGAATAACAAAGACTTGTGAATTTGCTCGTGTGAATTCTTGTTCTCAGTTATTTTTTATGGTCTCTGAAGCTCTGTACTTATAGTCAGTTGATTTTGCCCGTTGAATAATAATCATTATGGGGCAGAGAATTTTACTGTGGAACAACATGCATACTTTTGAAATCTTTAAACAAGATATCGTGGTAGGTACGTGCTTGGTTGGTCGTAATGATTCTGCCTATCATTGTTTGACTTCCTCTGTCCCTTTTTAATTCAAACAATCAAACTCCTGTTTCACATGTGTAATATATGTTAAATGATGTTAAATAATAATAGATCCGATTGGTACTTTTTCAGTTGAGAAACATGGAACACATCGTGGAGTCTACTTAAGTTTGGGGGTAGGGTTACTTGATACGTAATAGGCCTAATCCTTTTAAGGATCTCAAAATGACCTATATACCTCAGGCTTAACTTCTTTCATTTGATAGCTCGTCTAATACCGATAACTAGAGATACTCTAAAAAACACATGGTTACCAACCTCAAATTCTAAAGGTCTTCTCCTTTTTTCAGCGTAGCTTTTCTATCTACTTTGTGCCATAAGGAGCCTTTTATAAATAACATGAAACTGTGCTGAGGTTTGATCAACAAGCTCCGGCCCATAAAGCTTCCTCTCAGACAATGCATTCCAACACAATGGTGATTGGCATTTTCTCCCATACAACACTTTGTACGGCGCCATCTGGATGTTCGCATGATAGCTATTGTTGTAGGCAAATTCAGCAAGTGGAAGAAGACGATCCCAACTCCCTTTAAAGTCAAGGACACATACACGTAGCATATATTCTAGTGTCTGAATTGTCCTCTCTGACTGTTCGTCTGTCTGAGGATGATAGGCCATACTGTATTTCAATTGAGTTCCCAATACCTCATGCAAAGCCCTCCAAAATCTCAAAGTAAATCGGGGATCACGATTGGAAATGATATTCTTCGGTATGCCATGGAGCTTCACAATCTCTCAAACATAAATCTTTGCTAGCTTGTCCAGAGAGTAACTAGCATTGATCAGTATGAAGTGCGCTGACTTTGTTAACCGGTCCATAATTACCCATATCGCATCATAGTTTTTGATCCTAGGCAATCCCACCAAGAGGTCCATGGTCACACTTTCCCATTTCTATTCCGGAATCCCACCAAGAGGTCCATGGTTTCTGGTGCTCATTCTTTACCTTCTGGCATATGAGACACCGCACCACATATTTTGTCACATCATTCTTCAATCCTGGCCACCAATACACAGACTTCAAATTATGGTACATTTTGGTCAAACTAGGATGAAGAGTATATCGTCTCTTGTGCGCCTCATCTAAGATTTTTTGTCTCAACTCCGCCTTAAGTGGAACAAAAATTCTCTTTTGATAGCGAACTAATCCACTAGGCGACAAATCATAGCCCTGATCTTCTCCCCGTTCAATTCTTGCCTCTAAGCCTCTTCAATCTCAACTCTCAAGTCACTTTCCCCTCTTATATCACCATAGCTGCCACAACAAATTCATTATAGTTGGCATAGATGATCTGGTTCAACAAATTCATATCTCAAAAATCAGCAATCAGTTTCCCCTCTTATATCACCATAGCTGCCATAAGCATAGTCTTTTGACTAAAAGCATCAACGACTACATTTGCTTTACCTGGATGATATTTGATTTCCAGGTTATAGTCCTTAAGCAATTCCATCCAGCAACATTGTCTCATATTCGATTCTTTCTGGTCATACAGATACTTAAGACTCTTGTGGTTGCAGTACAGTTCTACTATCACACCATACAAATAATGCTGCCAAATCTTCAATGCAAACACAATGGTCGCAAGCTCCAGATCATGGGTGGGATAGTTTATTTCATGAGGTTTGAGCTATTGAGAGGTGTAGGCCACCACACGTCCCTGCTGCATAAGGACACACCCTAATCCATGCCTACTGGCATCACTATACACAACCTATGTCAAACTGGGATCAGTTATAATCAATACAGGTGCCATAGTCAACCTCTGTTTCAGCTCTAAAAAGCAATTTTCACAATGTTAATCCCACACAAACGAATGATCTTTTCTCATGAGCTTGGTCATCGGCAAAGTAATACGGGAGAAATTATGAATGAATCTCCGACAATAACTAACAAGACCCAGAAAATTGCATATCTCTGCAACTGTTTCTTGCCTCTTCCAATCCAGTATTGCTTCCATATTATTGAGATCTATAGAAACCCCTTCTTGTGAGATAACATGGCCTAAAAATTTCACTTCTGATAGCCAAAACTCGCAATTACTCAATTTGGCATAGAGCTTCTTCTCACGCAATATATTCAATAGAATTCTATAATGATGCTCATGCTCTTCTCTACTCTTGGAGTATATCAGAATATCATCAATGAATACCACAATAAACTGATCTAGGTATTGTCAAAAAACACGGTTCATGTAATCCATGAAAACCGCAGGTGCATTGGCTAGCCAAAACGGCATCACTAAGAATTCATAATGACCATACCTAGTCCGGAAAGCAGTCTTCGGAACATTCTCTGCTTTCACTCACAGCTGATAATACCCTGACCTTAGATCAATCTTCAAAAATACATATGAACCAGATAGTTGATCTAAAAGGTCATCGATTCTAGGGAGAGTATACTTGTTCTTAATAGTGATCTTATTCAACTCTCTATAGTCAATACACAGATGAAGAATCCGTCTTTCTTTTTCACAAACAAAACTGAAGCTTCCCAAGGCGACACACTGGGTTTAGTAAACCCTTTTTCGAGCAAATCCTCAATCTGCTTCTGTAATTCAGCCATTTCATTTTGGGCCATATGATATGAGGCTTTGGATATAGAACCAGCTTTAGGCATAATGTCAATCAAAAATTGAACTTCCCTTTCAGGAGGTAATCAACTTAGGTAATCCGAAAACACCTTAGGGAATTCATTCACTACAGGTATACTACTTAAAGTTTCACTGGTTTCCCCTTGCAAAAAAAAGAAAACCATATGCCCCTGACAACCCTTTTTCAAATATTTCTCAGCCTTGGCTGTTGAAAGGAAATTTAGGCCAACATTGCCATCATCAATGCTTTGAGAAATAGGATACACTATCCTCTTGTTCCCACAATCTAATAATACATTATTGGCCCTCAACCAATCAAAACCCAGAATGACTTCCAATTGGTAGAGTGGTAAACAAATCAAATCTACCATAGACTCATGACCCTCAATGGTTACATCACAATTTAAACAGGCTTCCAGCCTTCATACCCATCGGTGTTGACACAATTAGATCGAATGGTAACTTATACATATTCATACCAAAGTGCTTCATACAATCATATGCAATAAAGGAGTGACTTGCACCCGAGTCAAATAATGCTTTTAACTCATATCCATGAAGAAGGACTTTACCTTGTATCAACTATGGGGATTTCAGGGCTTCCTATGAGTCAACAAATACTTGGCCCTGAGCCCTTGGTGTCTACTCTTGTCGTGGCTATCTATACTCAACGAATGTATGCCCTACTTGCTTGTAATTAAAATAGATCACCCGACTATCACAAGTCTTGACATGATGTGGCTTGTTATAATGAGGACATGTCCATACTGTAGGAGCTCTCTGCTGATCACAACTCCAGGACTAATAGGGCTTCTTACTACTGCCTCTATATGAAAATGATCCCGAGCCCTTCCGCTTCTGAGAAGCACTGCCCTTACTGGGCTCACTATGACCACCAGCAGTCTTAGCCGATATAGCTTTCTCAGATTGCTCTCTGTGATTCGATATTCCTCAACCACTTTGTTAAACTCAGAGAACTGATAAGTGGCTAATCTCTTTCTCATGTCACGCCTCAAACCCCATACAAGCATATCCGAGCTCAACTCCTCGTTATCCATCTTCAATGAATAAGAAGAATACCAAGACAAGTAGATGAAATAGGACAAAATACTCATCAAAAGACTTCATGTCCCCTTACTTGATGTTCAAGAACTCAGTCTCCTTCTCAAGCCTCACTGACTTAGGAAAAATATTTCTCGTTGAAATGTTGATGGAACACCTCCCAAGTCAATGGTATATTCTTGCTCCGTAATGACAAAGTAATATTCTTCCACCAGCAGTCTGCATCTCCCTTGAGTTTATACACCACTAGTCGAGCTTTCACTTCTGAGGGACATTCAAGAACCTCAAAGATCTTCTCAAGATGGTTTAGCCAATCTTCGGCTGCCTGAGGATCAAATTTCCCTTTAAATGCCGAAGGTAGGTGATTGCATAATCTGGAGACCCAAAACTGAAGATCTCTTTCCTCATTAATCGACTTCCCATACGGCCTTTAATTTATTTCAATATGAGAAGGTGATTCATGTGGTTGTGCCGACCCTTCAGCGGTCTCTTCTCTGTGAGTCCCCTCTTGAGTCTCCTCTTAAGTAGACTGACCTCGGCCCTCATTGTTCTTAGCTCTCTTAGCTCTGAGCTCTTTTCTAAGCTTAGCAATCATATCCCGTTGATCCTGAATCAACCCCATCATTTCTTGTAACGGGTTCGGTGGATTATCATTAACCATCTCCACCTCAGGATTTACTTGTTGTACTATGAGGCGACCTTTTATTGTTCTTTTCACTCTACAAACATTTCAGCCCATTAATCCAACAATCATAGTATACACATAATTGCACAAATCATACATATGTTCACATAACAAGAACATATATGTGTATACAATAGTCATTCACAAATGATCTTTTATTACTAAGGCCAAATTATAGGAGCTATCCTAGCAAACTCTACCCTTGCCAAGAACTACAGCTCTGATGCTAAAAATGTAACCCCCTCACCGTAATTACATCCGGTTTATGAAATTTAAGTGAAATAGAGACCATTAAGACAAAATCAACGTTTATAATCCCTCATCTAAGAGATGGGGTATCCCGAAAAACAGTTCAAAAACATAATTAATTTGGTCTCACATTCACATTCGAATATAATTACTTGAGAAAATCAAATCACATTGATAAATATCAAAGTACCAAACTAAAATCCCAGCAACCCCGAGTTACTTGTATATATATAATGGGTTCAAAGTTTCCCAAAATAGGGATTACATATCCAAAATCATTTCACACCTCATATACAACTGTAATCCCAAACCAAATATAGATAACCAACCCCCAACCAAAAGTCTCTAAGAGATCCTAACCATTCCTGGTTGTCCGCTTCCCTTTTGAGCCACTTGCCCTGTCTAAAATGTTAGTCATTGGAAAGAGTGAGATTCTAAAGAATCCTAGTAGTAACAAATCACTTACACAATATATAAACACAAAGCATGTACGTTTATCATGTTCAGCAGAAACACTATGAGTCATGGCTCGCACCATAACCGACAGTACTTAGGGCTGTATTACAGTGCTCAATGCCCGCTTTTACGGTAAATACTATGCAAGCTTTCGATGTAATATCAATGCCAGCATTTGCTATAAACACTATGCCCGCTCTTGCGATAATCACTATGCAACAGCATTACAAAGCACCATAAAGCATCTCAATGCATCACAAAGCAGCAACAGCAAACACACAATACATGACAGGCATACATACAGTACATTTACACAGTACAAGAGAGGAGTTACTACCTGTATCTTTCCTGACATTCTTCGGCACAGTGGGCTCATGAGTCTGACAGATGTAAAATCCTATAACCAAATTTGGGACAACCCATCAATCTCTTTACCAAATACATATTTCCATTACACTCTAAGTTGGTTACCATTTAGGACTCTTTAAGTGGCTTTAAGAGACCTAAACACATGCTAAAAGGGTTGGAAGAAACTACCTTGAAGACCCCCTTTACGGAAGCACAACAATGATTTTTGGGTGGCTCACTTGAGTGAAGATGACCTCACACGAGTGATGAGAGACTTGCACTCGAGTGAGAATGACTCTCACTCACGAGTGTTTGTGAGTAAGCAACAACTATAACCTCCTCCGTAATTATATCCGAAATACGAGATTAAAATGAAATAGAGACCAATAATAATCAAATAACATTTACTAACCCATCACATGATGGGGTTTTCAAAAATACCTTTCGAAATCTTTTATAAACTTGGTCTCATATTCACATTTCGAATACAATTACTATGCGAAGATAAATCAAATTCATATAAATATCAGAGTGCACAACATAATCATCCCGGCAATCTCGGGTACATACCTTCGCTAAAGATATACAGGGCACAATTGCCCATTACAATTCTTCAAATGGGGATTACACAATCTCATCTCGAAGGAGTCCTAGCCGCTCCCTCCACGAGCCACTCGCCCTGTCTAAATTGTTGGTAAGGGAGGGTGAGATTCGAGAGAATCTCAGTAGGGAAAGATTATCAATATGCAGGCAAGATAAGTGTTTAATGCATGACATGCTTGCATCACATAACTCATGCACACATACAATGACAAATCTATAAGCTCAATGCTTCGAACGATACATATATGGCCATAGCATATATTGAAACATAGCTTCAAATCATTCATACATGTTCCACATAATCAAGCAAAGCAATAACATGCATCAACACATTAATACATTTATCAGAGCATGCAGGAGAGATAAGTTCCCTACCTCCAGTCTTTTCTCCTTAATTTGCGTGCCAGCAACTCAGGGCCCCCGCCGTACCCGGTCCGGATGTACTTTTCTTAAAATTTTGACATGGGCTATTCTGACATATTTTTGCCCAAGGAATCCATTTCCGGACTCGGAATTATCAAATTCAATGTCAATTTACAAATTTACCCTTGGCAGCCCCACTTTAAGGGTTTCAGGGCGTTTTCGTAATTATGTTTTTTCGGCATTTTCCAAAAAAGTGACCAACTGTAACCCCACCTAATTTTCGCTCCGTAAATGCGTTCCTTTCTACTCCTAACCACTTTATTGACTATTCCATTAGGTTACAACTACCATTTAGTACAAATTTTGGCAGTATAACACTACTAACACAACATTTCCAAATTTTACAAACAAAGACAATCCGGCGAAATTTCACCAATAAATTGTCCACAGCAGCCAGAATAATCAATATACGAAAGTTTGGAAGTTACCTCAAGCTCCCACTAGCTTTTCTCAAGAGTGGCTGAAACCCTAGCCCTTCTTAACCATGAAAATTGAGCTTCCAACACCTTAAAGAACATGAAAGAAAAGCTTAGGAGCAAGGTTATACACGTTAGGAGCTAGATCGTCGGAGAAATCGGCTTACCGTGTGAGATTTCTCCTCTTTCTCTCTCTAAGAGCTCTTAAACATCTCTCTCTCTCTCTCTCTTTTCAGCTGAAACACACGACAGAAAATGAGAGCTGAAGAAGATGAGAACATATTTAATTCCATGCTGATGTCATTTTTTATTGAGATGATGTCATAATTCCCATTTTCGGATTTTCTGGCAGATTTTCTGCCCAAACTTTGAAAAATCATAACTAATTCTAGAAAAATCAAAATGAGGTGATTCCAAAGCCAAATGAAAGATATTTATGTCCTCTGCATAGGAAAAATATTGGCCATTACTAAAAACCACCACACAATTCCAGAATTACATAAAACTCATCACTGCCCCAAAACAGAGTTCAGTTTCCATCCCAAACTTTGGACAGTCATATCTCCTAGTTCACAAAATGAAATGGCACAAGTTATACAATCATTTTGAAGCTTGAGATGTGAACTATAAGAATGGAAAGTGTGAGAATTTTTAGACACCATTTGTTCATTCAAAACGTTCACACAAACTGACTGCCCAGAATAGAGTTTCACTGGACAGAATTTCAGATTTTGCATCTTTGCTTCAATTGGTTCCATTTTCATACCAAACATCATTCCCACATAAATTTTCACAAGGAATCCATTCGAAACACCAAATCAATCAAATTCACATCACATTGACATGTTTTCACAACAATCTCAACATGTCAACACAATTCATATTCAATTCTTCCCTCTATTCTAAGTCAATTTGGATGTTAATCCACAATTGAACTCAAATACAGGGTTTCGGCGCTGCTAACAACTCACACAAATCACATTCGAGTGCCAAATCACATCATATTCTCCAAAAGGGTTATTTACACTAACCACATCCACTTTTGAAGTCATTAACCCTTAATCACAATTTGGGATCTTGCTTAAATGGGGCTTAGCAGTCCACTTCTCTTAGGCCTATTCTCTAACCTCGAGTCTCAAAATTCGGGGTATTACAACAACCATGGCTATAAAGTTCTCACAACACTTGAGCGTAGGATTTTGCACTTAGGTAATGACTCCAAATCCACTCGAGTCTCCAAAAGTGAAACACAGAAAGTGACGACCCGAGTGCACATGCAACATTGAGGGAAAAGCTCACTTAAGCACCACCCTTGGCACTCGAGTGAGGAGCCCGTACTTATGAGTGTCAGAACAAACTCTTGAATATTGACCAGCGAGTGAGGACTTAAGAGAAACCCTAACCATGAATTCATACCTTCACTCGAGTGATCCCATGCTTACTCGAGTGATCATTAACATCACTCACGGTTTAAGAAGTGCACTTGAGCTTCTTTCATACAAACTCAGGAAAAACACAAAGAGAAAGGGAAAACACACGGCAGCACTCGAGTGAGACCTCCCTCACTCAAGTAATGCTACCAGATTGCCAAAATGGCACCAAATAACAGAAATTACCAGATTGCCAAATTTGCTCCCAATGGTTCCCAAACTCCACACAAATTTAATATCCACACAACATTGCCTAAGGAACACGTTGGTAACTTCAAAAACATCCAAAAACCATTTTAACTACAATCTAACTCTTGGGTCTCTAATTCCCACACAATACCCAATTCCAATCAACATACTTCCAAACTTCAAAACTATATTCAACACTTAAATAATTTCACAATGAATTAATTCCAACATCATCCACTATGAAATTCATACATCACAATTTGGCATAAAACCAGGGCAATTTCTAGAATTTATCAAACTTATCCGAAAATCACAACATATATATATCAAAAAGCACCAAATGCTTACTTCTTCACTTTGCCAAAACCAAAACCTTGATTCTCTCACTTTCAAATTTGCTCCAACTCCCAAATCACCACTATTCAAAATTCTGAAAGTACCAAAATGGAGCTCTTAACACTTTGAACAAGATTAGTGAAGAGGATTTGAGCTTAAGAGAATCATTACTCACCAAAGATCAAGCTTTTCTTTTCTTCTTTCCTTCTCAATGTCACCGAAAATGGAGAAGGAGAGAGAATATGAGAGATGAGGAGAGATGATGAAGATGATGAAGTATTTTCCTTTTCACTTCCCAATACATAAACCGTATAGGAGAGGGAAGATAGAGAAAAAGTGAGTTTTTGTCTCTTAGCACCATCCAATGGTCCACCAAAAGCCACTTGTCAATATCATTCTCACTTCCACCATGAGCTCACATAGGTGCATAACATAGGATTCTGACCCATAGCCAATAAATCTCCACCCTTGATCTCTAATCACCAATGAGGTTTCTCTTTGGTAACTGACCAATTGGTCAGTAAATTTCCAATTTTACCATTTTGCCCCTAGTTTTCACTATGATTATTAAACCATCACTATGAACATTTATATCAAAAGTGTTTAATTACATTAATTACAATCAATCTTAAGGTCATTAGCCCTTAATCTCAAATTGGGTCATTACAGTCTCCATTTTTATAATATAGGATTGAATATAGTAGTTATTATTTAAAAAGAATGATTTAATTAAGTTGGATAAGTATAAACTTTATATTGGTAATATTATTGAGGATATGTAGGTAATAAGAAATTATTGTGTTGTTTGCTATAATGTGGTTATCATTATGTAAGGTAAATAGGAAATGGTGAGAAAAGGTCCTTTAATATCTGCAAAAAAGAAAAATAGTGAGAATAAATATTATGCGAGATAAAAAATATAGAAATGAAAGAATAAAAAGAATTTTACCATATTTCATCACCTTGTTCAACTTCTCAGCTTTTAGAAAAAAAATTTGTAAATGAGAGAAAATGAAAGAGAGGTAGGGTTGAAAGAAATAATGGAGTGTTTAAAATAAGGTATGGTGGGATATTTATAAGGAGCTGTGTAGCATTTGTAGCAATTTAATTTTGTAGCGGTTATTGTATGTTATTTGTAGCGATTGTTACTTTTGTAGCAGTTTTTGGGTGATTTTGTAGCGGTTATTAACCGCTACAAATATTGTCCTAAATTTTTTAACAAAAATATACATTAATGATTACAAAAATAAAGCATAATTTGTATAATCATTCTTCCCCGCCATCCCTACAAAATTGTGTGAAGAATTTGTTAGTGGGGTATTATTTTGTACAAAAATTAAACTTAAATGATGTGAACTTAAAAATATGCACCGAGCTATAGGTAAATTGTCATCGCCTTCAAAGAAGTTTTTGAAATTGGCAGGCTGAAATGTGTAATACTCCAAACTGTACTCAATGGCTAAATGTACATAATACATAGTGGGATTAATGACAAAATTACCCCTTGAAAATTTTGTTATGACTCTAGTTCTGATTAACTTGAGATAACTACTTAGTCTTTTAGCCTAAAGTCAAAAACTGACCAAAGGCCTAATTTGAACATGAGAAGAAGGGGAAACTGGCATGTGGAAGAGAAAGAAAGGAAACAAATAGAGTTAATGGCAATCTAAATAATATTTCCATAATCAAGGGAAAAAGAGACAATTGCCACTTGATATTAAGGTTAAAATTGGAAGACAAATTAAGGGTTAGGATTTGCTCTTCAAAAGTAAGAAGTAATTATGAAAATAGAAAAGCAAGGAATCCCTCCCCTTAAGTCCATAATTTCGTCCAACATGAATGAAGCAAGAGAAAATGCATAGTTGAACATAAATGGTGACCTTTGGAAGTACTTTAAGACAACGTCAAAAGATGATAACATAAGTCAAATATCTCATGCTAAAAGGAGGTGGAAAATTGCTCCTCAAAGAGCCATATTTATGGATGACATGAGAGAAGGCAAGAGGGAAATAAGACTTGGTTCAATTATACCAAAAGATAGTGCATTTTTAGCTAAGTAAAAAGGTGAGAACAAAAGTAAAAAATTGTAGGTAAATGACTACAATTAAAAGTAATATTTGAGGAGGAAATATGATAATTGAAGAAGTCAATTGCCTCTCTAAAAAGAATCATAATCATATGACACATAAGAAGGAAAGAAAAGATGAAGACTTGGTCAAATATTGTAACTAAAAGTAAAAGTGTAAGGAGGCCAATTATGATAAATCAAAAAGCCTTCTTTACCTCCTTTTGGCCATTGATTTCAGTCAACAATTGTTGGTAAAATAAAAAGATGATGTCTTGCATTAAAAAGTGGCCAAGTTCATATGACATAGATAAAGCAAGAGAAAGATGATGATCTAAAGTATTTGGCACATGTTTATTGCAATTAAATATAATATTTGAAGGAGGTGGATTGTGATATTTTTAAAGGGTCTTTATCTATTTCTTTTGGCCAACTTTTCAGCAAAGTATTAATGGGTTAAGGGAAGGGAAAAACTGATCATTTAATTACTCTCTGTCTCTCATTCTCCAAGTTAGTTTAGGTGCTTCACAAAAAGAGAAAAAAAGAAGCAAGGTGTAGGTGAGCTCTTTCCTCTTAAGTTTCACCTTCTTAACCTTATCTATAGCCCAAACACCCTTCATAAACATTGTTTCTCTTGATGAGAGCTTTATTCCTATGGTTTCAAAATTTCAAGAGAAGGTGTTTTAAGCCATCATCTAAGAACAAAAGCTAAAAAAACCAAAGAAAGGAGCTAAGGAGAAGTAAGAGATGAGTATTGGCTTCAATTTGAGCTATTGATTTTGTAGGTTGAATGAGTATTTTGACATATGTAATTCTGCCCTAATTTTGTCCAAGTTAGGGTTTAGAGAAGTCATGGCGTTTTGGTTTTGTATTTGGTATTTTATGATGATTAGAAACTATATGACACAAGTTTAATGCTCAAATTAGGAGCTTGGTAATTTTCTTGAATTTTGTTGATTTTTCTGGCCAAAATAGGACATATAGAAAGAGTAGAAATTTGGTCATTTTGATGTTACCATTGTGTTTTACATGAAAAATGGTGTGGAAATACTCCTGGGTTGTGAATTTTGGGTCAATGAAACTCAAAATGCAAAACTGGATTTTCTGCCGAACAAGATTCCAGTGAGGTACCCTGATTTTGTAGCGCTTTTGGATAACTAAATGATGTTCCATGAAGGTGAAACTTTCCAGAATAAAAGTATACACATCATGCTTTAATTTGATAGGTCATTTGCATCATTTTGATTTGTACACGGGGAGTTATGAATTTTTTAAGTTAGGTCAAGAAAAATGTGTTGAATTCTGGTAATGTGCAATAAATGGAAAATCTGGGAATGCTATGCGTCCAACTGGCTATAGGTGATATTTTTCCTTGAAAATAGACTAAATAAGGGTCACATAGCCTTTGTAATCACTGCAATTTTATTTTTGTACATAAAGATATGATTTTCCAAAGTTGATGAAAAATTCTGGCAGATTTGGTCACTTGTAAGAAATTGAAGATGTAATGGCATAATGTAATATTGTTCAACTATGAGGTTAGAAATTGGTCTTTTAGGTTATTGACCATTTTAACTCCTTAGTTGACTTGATTAAATGTCACTAATGATAACCAACTTGAGTGTTTGAATATAAGAAGAATTGGATTGAGTAATAACCTGTTGTCCGTACTTCTAATTATATGATTCGATATCTATCATGAGGGCAAGAAATCTGTGCAAGAACAAGATTGGAAAGACCAAGGTAGTGACTCTTTCTCTTGTATCCTGTATAATGCTTGTATGTTTATGCTTATCACTTAATTGTGATGAATGTGAATGTTATTGTTTATGCCGATGTGAACACAGAAAAAGCTGTGGTAATGCCGTAGAAGTAAATACGGTTAAAGCTGTTGTTGTATGTGTCATTGTGAACACAATGAAATCTATTGTAATGAGTGAATATGGCAAAAGCTATTGTTGTATATGCCGTTGTGAACACAGTGAAAGCTGTCGTAATGCCATAGAAGTGAACACAACAAAAGCTGTGATAATGCTATGGAAGTGAATACAGTGAAAGCTATTGTTGTATATGCCATTGTGAACATAACGAAAGATGTCATAATGCCGTAGAAGTGAAGACAGTAAAAGCTGTTGTTGTATATGCCTTTATAAACACAGCAAAAGCTGTCGTAATGCCGTGGAAGTGAATACCGCAAAAGCTATTATTGTTTATGCCATTGTGAACACAGCTAAAGCTATCGTGATTCCGTGGATGCCTTTGTGAATATAGCAAAAGATGTCGTTTTGTGACTTGCGAGTCACGTATTAATATGGTAGCTGAATACAGAGAAAGCTGTTGTGACACTCGTCACACATCAATATGGAAAGGCTATGAATGATGTTGAGAATTTGTTACTGAAAATGTTATCATTATTGTGGATGTTGTTGTGTTATTGCTTTTGTGATAATTTCTTACATGCCTTGTTTATTATATATCATATGATTGAAATTGTTACTATTGAGATTCCTATGAATCTCACCCTTTCATTACTAACCTACAACTAGGGCAGACAGAAAAAAGGAGAATCTGGTATATAAAGATGGTTAGATTTCATGGCTAGGAGATTAGTTTTGAGTTCGTTATCAAATGTTTGGATAATTGTATATGTAAATGTAGAACAATATAGTACACTTATGTTGACATCTATAATCCCCGCTTGAAAATGGGCAAATATGCCCTGTAGGATCTTATAATTAAAGATTGAAATCTGAGAGTCATCAAGAATTTTGCTATATACTCTGATATTTATGAATGGAACCAAACTGCACAGGCCAAATATATTCAAATGTTGAATGTGAGACCGTATTAAATAGTTTGTGAAAATTTTTGAAAACCCACTTTATCATAGGGCCAAACCCTGTCTTAAAGTTGGGACTTTCAATAAGTTTTGAATTGTCTGTTGGTCTCCATTTTAATCTAATAACGCATTTTTGAACTATAATTACGGCTATTAAGGTAGGGGGTTACAAAATGGCTCACTCTCATAGGTAATGTTATCACTATCACCCATGTCGTAAATGTCTCGAGGCTTTAAATGAACCAACATGTGCAAATACCTGTGCCTTTCATCCTCAACATAATAAACCTAGTGTGCCTCTAAGGCAAGAATATATGGCTCATCATCTTTAGAATAACCAATGTGAATTAGAAGTGAGAAATTTACCGATGTGATGCCAAGTCATCAGTTGTAAGTCCCCAAGAAGTAGTGGTATTTACCCATAAATAGTTGAATAGTGTCACAGTGAAACGGCCTTGGTAATTTAGTTTGATGAAATCAAGAAGCTTTCTATAGTAAGGGACACCCCCAAACTGCAGGATGGCATCACTGTTGCTCACATAACTTGAAACCCTTAACATTGTATGCTGTAAACCTTTTTACATGGTCAAGAGGGCTAATTGCGAGAGCTCTGAAATTTGGTAAGTGTGGGTTGTGATCATTTAGTATTCTGCATGCAAACCAGCTTGCGAATTCTCTGTGGACCTTTTTGTCAACTTTGGAGGATGTTTGTGTATGGATCCTAAGGTGATGCTTTACATGACTTCTGAATTTCCTACAATTAATGATGGGAAGGCAATCATGAATGTAAGTAAAAAATGTTCTAAAATATATAGAATAACATATGAGTGTATAATTCTTATTAAAGGAAGGGTTCAAATTGAGTGCAATTAATCAAGACATGTCCATGTGCTTGCAACTTCTTAGTTGCCGTTAGTTTGAAGTTCTCAGTTCCTCCAACTGATTTACCCACACGAGAGATAAATTCTCCTGATATTGGCACAGGTTCAGGACAATCGTCTACATGAGATGGTCGACTAAAAGCCGTCTCAATGTCATCAAAGTACCTTGAATAGAAATACGGGACCTCATCCCCTAGATAACCTTCAACTATAGAACCTTCTGGCTAGGACTTATTCCTTACGTAAGATTTCAATTTTCCAAGAAACCTAAAAAAGTAAATAAATGAAAAATGATAATAAATGCTGAAAGGGCAACTAGTAAAGATAGGAACTAACAATGACGCACATATGTAAAATGAATACCTCTCAATAGGATACATCCATCAATATTGAACTAGGCCAACAAGCTTTGTTTCATGAGCAAGGTGGACTGTATAGTGAACTATCATAGTGAAAAAGGATGGAGGTAAGATCATTTCCAAATGACGAAGTGTAAGAATTATTTTGGATTGCAGCTGATCGAGCTCCTCAATAATAAAAAAACTTGGAACACAACCTCCAAAAGAAAGAACAAAGCTCCACCAAAATGATGGACATATCAGGAGGAAGTACATTCATTATAGCTAGTGAAAGTAAATGTTGCATAAGAACATGTGAGTCATGACTCTTCAACCTAGCAACCTTTTGAGCATGCATGTCAATACATCATGAAATGTTGGTTGAATAGCCATCAGGAACTTTTATTTTCTTCAACAGCATGAGGAAGACTTCCTTGTTTGGTTTTATGAGGGCAAACTTTGTCAATTGAAATTTGCTATAATCATCTTGCCACACGTCTTCATAAAATCCCATGGCACGTAAATCTTTCCTCGCTTGAAGATGATCTTTTGACTTGCCCGGTTCGTTAAGTAGTGTATATAGCATATTGTCGCATACATTTTTTTCAATGTACATGACATCAAGACTGTGGTGAAATAAATTAGATTTTCAATATGAAAGAGTAAAGAAAATGCTTTTCTTCCTTCATTGCTGAGACACAGAAGCGGAAGTCATGCCCGTCTTTCACCCTGCTTTTGCTACATTGTCACTTTTTCTAAACTCAAATTCAACTTCCTCAAGCTACTGTAAGATATCAACACCGGATAATGTTTGAGGTGGCCCTCTTTTTTCTAGTTTTCCATTGAAGCGATTCCATTGCAATCTAACATTGTGCTTTCCATCAAGAAACCTATAATACCCATAAAGCACCACTTTCAGCTGTGGGGAAGGTGTATTGCGTCAAAGTTAAAAATGCAAGTTGGACACGCCTACCCAGTATACACATTCCACCCAGATAATGTTCCCAAGCCAAAAAAGTCACTAATTGTCCATATCAAAGTTGCACGCAAGTTGAACAATGTCTTCTTGTATGTGACATATATCTCGATGCCGACATTCCAATGGTCAAGCAATTCCACAATACACGATTGGAGATAAACATTGATGTCATTACCCGGTAACTTTTTTCCTGGAATGATCATAGACAAAATAAAGGAGCTTTGTTTCATACACATCCAAGGGGTAAGTCATGGAGAACTAAGACTACCGGCCAAATACTGTAACTTGTGCTAAAATTCTCAAATGGATTAAAACTATTAGTTGCCAAAGCAAGCTGAACATTTATGGGGTCAACCGAAAAAAATGGAAAGTCTTTATCAAATGTTTTCTAAGCGTCTGTATCCTAAAGATGTCTTAATTTACCATCTTTATTCTTATCAACTTTATGCCACCTCGTATGCTCTATCGTTTTGGATGACATAAATGATATTTGTAAGTGTGGCTTGAAAGGGAAGTATATGAGAATCTTTGTAGATTTCTTCTTCTGCTTTTTACCTTGCCAAATTATCTCGTACCTCGATGTGTGACATCGCTTACAAGTCTCCCTACTGGAATCATCTCCACAATACAACATACAGTCGTTGGGGCATGCATCAATTTTTTGGTAGTTAAGCCCAATCATTTAATAATCTTCTTGGCCTAGTAGAACGATGTAGGAATCTCTATGTCGGGGAATGCATCTTATAATAATTAGCAACATCTACATTCCGTCATCTATAATTACACACAGGCACTTGATATGATATAATTTGATCAAGAAAGATAATTTTGAGTATTTTCGATAACCTTGATATAAAGGACGATATGCTTCATCCATTAAATCCTGAGCTACTTCATTCATCACAAACACCGGCTTTGAACCCTATACTTCTTCATCTACTTGAACTCCTACTTGTAAACTTCGAGGAATGGGATCATCATATCTCATACCTGGTTTCTCACCATGAACTCCCCAGAATATATAGTCTTCCAGGAAAGGCTTCACAAGCAAATATTCCTTAACAACTTGTCGTGCATGCCACTTCTTGAACTTGCATCTCCAACACGAGTAGATGATTTTACCATTACAATTGGCATGAGATTAGGTGAAATCCAAATATTTGTTTAATCCATACAAATATTATATAGAATTGCATGGCAACCTGATTTATGACTTATCTATATCTAATGAAAAAATTTAGCAAGAAAATGAGTGAATACAAAATGACAGGTGCTTGGAAGCTTATATTCAATTCCTCCAACATCAAACAATTTGTAAAGATTCCAAAACTTGTACCTTAACCACTACTAAGTATAATTGTGTAGCCGATATAGTTAAATAAACCAGTACAACAATGACAACCGTTGGCGGGATATAAAATTCAAATTTCAAAAGTTTGACAATTTGTAGCGGTTGCACCAAAAAAACCACTAAAAAAGTTCACACCCGTTGGTAGGAAATAAACTTTCACATTTCAAATTTTCAATTTATAGTGGTTCCAGTTCAATAACTGCTGCTAATGTGCAATTCACTTTGTAGAACCGCTACAAACATACAAGGGTGGGAACTAAATTATTCAAATTTCAAATTGATAGTTTACAACGGTTGTATATGTAGAAACTTCTATAAAGTTTCTTGACTGTTGTTTATGTCTAAATTTTTTATTTTGCATGTTGTAGCAGTTACTGTTGTGAAACCGCTACAAATATACATGTTGTAACAGTTATAACTTGTAACCGCTACAAAGTAAAGGTTCTATTTGTAGCAGTTAATGATATTAAACTACTACAAATATTCATCTTTTGTAGCGGTTATGTTGTTACAACCGCTACAAATAATATTTTTTTTGAAAAATATTTATGTATTCATTCTAAACAAAAGATGAATCTAACATTAATGAAAATATAAATATATAAATTTTTTTACAGATGTTAAAAAGTAAAATATAATTCTCATAAATCAAACTAAAAACATAAACTAACTATCCAAAGGGGTAGAATCATATGGCTGATGATCAGGTCGTCCCTCAGGAGGGGGGATCATAGCGCTAATCATCATATGCGACTGTATTAGGGCGTTGAGCAGAGTGAATTGCACCATCATCATCAAGTAGGAGTCGACTAGATAATGAACCTAGGGATAGGGGGACCTATGGATGCTCCTCGTCAGGGAACAGGTGACTCCATAACCACTCCAGCATGTAGTTCGTGATATCCTGCCAGTGTATATGCTAGGCATATTAGAATTGGCCTACTGCTGCATCTATTGCATCTGATGGGCCATGTAACATGTGTCCTGGCAACCTTCGAATGAAGCTCCTTAATAGACTCATCCCTCAAACATCTAACCCAGGACGTCTGTGCTCGAGAGCTACCAGCCTCAGAGGTGCTGCTCTTGCTGTAGGCTATGCTAGGTCTAGCACCTATGTCCATACCCTTTACACGTCCAGGTTGCTCAACTGGACCCAAACTCACTTTCAATGGTGCAGTGGGGTCTACATATCCTTATGACTCCTGGGTCCTGGTCTCGTGCAGCTCATCCTGTAACTACTGCATCCGCTCCTGCATTTTATTAAACAATAAAGTATTATCATTATTATTATTCATAATAAAGTAGTTTTATGAAAAAAATATAACAATAAATTACTATTATAAAAAACTAAATTAACTTATAATGGCCTCTTCTGCCTGTTGAGAGGTCGGAGTCTTGTCACAGTGTTTATGGGTGATTGTGAATAACTCCTCATAGTCTGTCTAGTAGTTCTCCTATTGAGCCTTCCTCTCCTAAAAAAATTAAAACAATAAATTAGTATTATGAACAATTATAATTATTAAAAACATAAACATTATGAAAATTATATTAAAATTATAAATAAATTTCCAGCTCGCTGTAAGTGATAACAAATGTCTTTGATCCTGTAGTGTGGTGGATCATCTGCTGCCCTCGGCACCTCATGTACCTCTTGTTAGAATTGGCTAACACCCAAGAAGGGGGTGAATTGGGTGTATTATAAAAACTTAACAAATTTGAAATTATTTTCGCATCTTATGAAATCAATAAATATGTAAGTAATGAAATATAAAACCATAATCAGTTATTGAAATCGTATATGCTAGAAATATAAGAGTTCATGGAAGAGAAGATACAAACTATGATTTATCATGGTTTGGTCTAATCCACAATGACCTACATCCAGTCCCCAGGCTCCTTCTAAGATTTCAATCCACTATCTCCCTCAAGTTTAACCGGGTACTTGAGAACCACTACAATCTCACAAGTTTGATCTGAGCACTTGTGAAGCCTTTACAATTCTCTCACTGAGATAGGAGCTCCCCCTTACATACTTTAAGGATACAATTTGTTTCCCACTCAAGATTCCCCAATCTTGAGTAACTGTCACAAATATAGAATGATTACAATGGAAGATTACTTCTCTTTATATAAAGTAGATAATGATTAACACTAAAGTACATGGTGGGATTATTATTACAGAGCTTCAGTCAAGTAAGATTCAAACTAATAGCATATCAATATTGTAGGTATGGGCTCTCATCTCTATTCATTTTGAATGACTCTCCTTTTATAGTTGATGAAGACCATTTGACTATTTGAGCTTTTCTTCTTCCCGTTGAGGCTTAAAATATTACTATTGAACTAGCCGTTGGAAGCTTCTAACATAAAAGTGATTTCTCTGTCTTGTGTGTTAATCCTTGTGTGATCACCTGGAAAATGCTTAATCACTAATATAATGAAGTGTTAGAGTGATTAGAATCAATAAGAACAAGCCACAAAATTTCAATGATATTCAGGAGTTTCGAGGTGATACTCTGTTTTCTAGAAAAACAGTTATTCGGATAACATTTGTTATATTCGAATAGCCTTCTTTGATAATAAGTAATCCTTATTCGAATAAAATTTTAGAACTTGAAGTATATTCGAATAGTGAATTCCTCATTCAAATAGCTCCCTTGTAAAACAAATGATCTTATTCGAATAATATTCTCTCATAATGAACTTTCATATTCGAATAGACCAACACTTATTCAAATAGCCTTTCCACAAGATAAAACATACTATTCGAATACAACTTGCTATATTCAAATAATGCACTTTGATAATGAATCTTCATATTCCTACAACCACTATATTTGAATAAACTTCTGAGGGTGTAACTCTTTAGATATAAATCCATGGCAAATGAACTATCCTTATAAAGCTCTTTAAGTCTTCTTTGCATAGCAACTAGAATCAATCACAAATACTTTATATTTTAAAAGTTATGATTCAATGTGTATTGATTGGTCTGGAACATAATAGAGCTTGAATTCGATCGCCAAATTCTAGAAGGCATATTTCTTTGAATATAACTCTAAATATGACCCATGACCTATCCATGGAAATATCTGAAAGTCTAGTTTCATATGGCACCAGTTTCATCTCAATCCGATGTGTAGTTTGAGAGTTATATTCAAAATAATGAACCTGTTCTGAAATATAACGGTGATTTGAATGTCATATTCCAAAATTCATATGTCATTCATATCAGCTCCTTTTAACTTGCTTTTTGTGCTAAAAATGATGCATTGGGAGTCTAGTTTCATATGCCACTAGTTTCATCTCAATCCGAGTTGTAGTTTGGGAGATATGACCAAATTACTAAACGTCGCCCATGCTGAAAGAAATAGAGTCTGCTGCATTATTCAAATAGCCTTGATTCTATTCTAATAGAATCACCCTTTTTTAGTTATGGACTATTTGAATAATCACTTTACTATTCGAATAGTATTTGATAATTTTGTATTGAGACTATTATGATAGTTCCATTACTATCCTGATAGTCTTGTAGTATTCGAATAGTCATTTCAATATTCAATAGTATTTGATAATTTTGCATTGAGACTATTCTGATAGTTCCATTACTATCCCGATAGTCTTGTAGTATTCGAATAGTCATTTCACTATTCAAATAGTATTTGATAATTTTGCACTGAGACTATTCTGATAGTTCCATTACTATTCGGATAGTCCTCATTAAAATATGTCAAATACTATTCTGATAGTCTCCTTACTATCCTGATAGTAATCTTACTATTCTGATAGTACTATCCTGATGTTTATAGTATTGGATGCTGAAATTCATCAAAAACTTATTTGGATAATCATCACACTATTCGAATAGTGCCCTTACTATTCGAATAGTTATCCTACTATCTGGATAACATATTTAGAAATAGAGTTTGAAATCACAATGACTATTCGGATAGTTCCTTGATTATTTGAATACTTTTTCACTTGAATTATTTTCAAATAAATTTATTAGGTATGCTATTCGAATACTAATGTGCTTATCCGAATACTTTCAACTGTTAACAGTTCTCTTCTATTCGAATAGCTTATTCATTATTCGAATAATACTTTGTTTATTCAGATAAATTGAGAGTTATTCAAATAGATCTTAACCAAAAACAAGTTTTACTATTCAAATAACAATTTGAGTATTCGAATAATCTGTAATATTAAATCATATGAATCTTTTCAACCCAACTTGATGTCTTCTTTCTTTGCTTGACTAATCTACATGATATTTTACATTAAACACAGTAGTTAGTTAATATAGGAGATAAATACATTATATAAACTTTGTTCTCTCAATATTTAACATCTATATTTGACATCATCAAAACTAATCATATCTAACACCTCTAAGAAAGAGCCTGCATAAAATAAAAAATATTAAAAATATTTAGAAAATAGAAAACAATTTCAATTATTAAAAACATAAACATTATGAAACTTATATTAAAATTATAATTATAAATAAATTATCTGCCCCTCTATGCTCTTCCTGTACTAGACAAAACTCGCTCAATCGTTTAGTAGGATGCCATATGGGACGTTCTAGATCAGTTGCTGCGGAGGAATTGTCCCATCCTTATTCACACTATGGAAGAGACGATTCCTCCTATTCCTCCAGCTATCTCCCATCTTCATAAGCGTGTACCTCTTCTGGTAGTCCCAGACGGCAAACCTAAGTTGTAACATAATTGAATAAAAAATAATTAAATACATTTACTTACAATTGATATAGTTAAATAAAATTAATTAAAAAATATATAATATAATTAAATACTATTAATTACCTTCACGGCGTCGTGCCATGCCAGATCTTTTAGTCCCTTGGGAACGTTCTTCCATGTCCTAAAGTGGATGGGGAACCACATCCAATTCGAGCCCAGCTCGTTCAGGAAGCTGTCAAACAGGTAACCACCATTCTCGATCGGCTGGTCTATGGCCTCATTCTACTGAACTACAACGCGTGGGCTTTGGTCTATGCTATTGAGACTGGCTACTTCCAGCCTCCTCGTTGAAATGTTCCCCTGCTTAACTACACAATTTACCACATACGTTAATTAAATTTTAAAAAACATTTAACCTATGGAATTTCAATATTAAATTTATTAAAATAATAATTAAATTTACCTTGAACCTGCACCCTAATCCCTTCGACTAGGCAGATGACCGCTATGGGGTGTTCTGGTCCCTCGTGTCCTCCTCATTCAGAAATTGCTCCATCTTAATAATAGGAATCGGGATATCAAATTCTTCATTCTCGTCTATATCGCTAAAACTAATATCCTCCTCAAGATGAATATGCAGCTTTAGAGCAGTCACCTCATGTGGGACTATCTGCTGTGGGCCCATCTCTTGGAAGGGCGACCACGTTGGGGCCACCTCCTGTGGCTACTATGGTCCAATCGACCCCTGTGATGGCATGGGGATGTGCCTATCGCCATACTACCCTTTGCTGCCACTTCTCCCACTACCCCTTCTGCTCTTGATCCCTCGCAAATAGGTCTGAGGGGAAGTGCAGCCTCCTTTTCCTTCCCCTTCTCTCACTCAAAAGCCATAATATATATATATACACCTATAAAAAATTAATATTAGCATAATTTCTATCAAAATTATAAAATAATAGCCAAAAAAGGGGAAAAAACACTTAACTTTACTAACCTCGTGTAGCAAACTCTGTCAAAAGCTTCGGCAAAACCTTAGATCTCAGGGAAAATCTTAATGGGCATGTGAGAAATCAAAATGGCAAATTGAGGAGCCGTGCGATTTTTATACCGCCCAGATTTGTAGCGGTTTTTGTAAAAACGGCCACCTTAATTGCTATAAATTCATAAACCCTACCTTGGTTAACGTGAACATTTATAGCGGTTACATTAACCTCTACAAACTTGTAGACCATTTGCATTCTGTAGCGGTTATAAGCCATAATTGCTACAAATTTGCATACCACTTTGTAGCGGTTCAGATTAACTGCTATAAATATGCAACTCTTTGGATTCTATAGCGGTTACTTTGACCACAACCACTACAAAGCAACCACCACAATCATCACACCAGCTTTACGTCAATTGCCGCCAAGCTAGCATCAAATTTATAGCAGTTTTTATATGGCAACAGCTATAAATAAGCCGTGAAAAATTTGGGCTCAGCTTGGCGCCAAATTTTGTAGTAGTTATACATTGCAAACCACTACAAATTCTATTCCCTAACACATGCGCCACTTGATGGGAGGTAACCTGTTGCAAATTTGTAACGGTTTTGATCAAAATCGCTACAAATACTCACATTTGTAGCGGTTTTTTTACTGCCACAAATTGTCATTTTTTGTAGTGGAAATAGTATGCACATAGTTGTTATTGCAACTGATTTTGAAGTAAACATCCCACTTGTAAGGACAATTTTGTAGGAGAGAATGCCAGGCTCAAGGTTGTATCACTTGTTGGTGAAAAACATCTTGTTGTTGAAGTCCTTGAGCCAAAAACTTACTAGTAAAAGCATGTGCTTTAGCTAGTGCAGATTTAATGACCTGTAAAAGAGAGATACTAGAACCTACATGACAAAGTTTGTTCTTGCACACTAGAGAGAGTCTAAAACTTCTGTAGGAAAAATAAGAGGAGAGAGAGAAAACTAGCGTACCGGGGCGAATCCATGTTCGGATCCGAGTCAAAACTCCAATGCTCCATAATTGTGCCCACACAATTATTAGAGTACTAGAGCCTAATTGTGATTTGCATAGCAGATCACCAGAACCAGAAAGATGGTAGGAGAGAAGAGATTGCTAGAAAGCTCAATGCCGAGGTCAATTGCAATTGAGGAAGCACACCCTATTTATAGTGGTTTAGTATGGCCACTAATTAGAAAACGTGTGCACTCCTTCTTGCTCTCCAATATAGTAATTAAATTAATTGATTCTCAATTAATTTCCTAATTACAGTGACTTGTCCCTCAATTAACAATCTCATAATTAATACTGCTACTTATATCCTAATCAAATAGTCTGGCTCATCAAGGGTGGACTTGGACCTAAAGTCCCACATCTCCCACTCATACTTGATGGGCCTCCCATCATGCGTGTGTTACTCTTTCTTGTTTCATACTTGGAGTCTTCCGTGACCGTGTGGGCAAAAACATCTTTAAGATTTGGTGCTTGTGATACTAGAAATCCCTCATATCATATCAGCTTCAAAGGGCACCTTTTATATTTAACCGTAAGCTATATATCCATTGCCTCATATGCCCTAGATTCTCCCATACATATTACTCATGGCATATCTAATCCCTCTCGAGCTAATATGTTAATTAACTCAGATTGCTTTCCACGCACATAGTATCCACACTTACTAGTTACACATAGAGCTAGTAAGGGGTCGACCAAAAATACTAGCACATCTTATGTATCTAGGAGTAAATCTTCATTTTTTGACTAAACATCAATCCATCTTGACTTGATCGCTTTCCTAATTTTCACTCATCTGACCAAATCAAGTGTGATCATGGAGCTTTAGCTAAAGTAGCTATCACCAAACCAAGCTTTCATGATGCTGCCTAAGTCTTAAGGGTATCGTGGAAGGATTTTTCCTTCCTAGGACTCACATTGTAGTAAACTAGGGATCTTTCACCTACATCCCATGTTGAAGTCTAACTCTTAAGCACATGCAGTATGAATTGCATGCTACGATGAATGGTTTGAGGTGTACATTGATTTCTTTATCTTTCACTGTACAGACATTAATGCTAAAATATACTCAACATTCAAACCAGAACTTTCTTTTTCACAATATCTCTTTCACAATCTCATTTATGAAAAAAGAGTTATTTTCCTGGCTACAGGTCCATATCCATGCTTCGATCCATTTTCTGTGTGCATGCACACATGTAGATCTCATCTCAATCTTACTGAGTTGACTCAAAATCAATGATTCTTTTTAACCATCTCATGGTGATCATTTGCTCATCTTATCCTCCCATGCCCCTGCAAAACATAGAAGATAGTTGTTTATGTGAGTGAACCAACCTCTTCTGACCTGTACGACATATAAACTTGTATACCTTATATGTGTTTACTCATAACATACGTACTATTTCTTTATCTTCATATAAAAGAAGTTCATGACCTTACATTTTCTTTACGCCCCCAAGATTTTCATTAACTCAATGAATATCAAACTAAGGGCTCAGTAAGGGGATCTACCAACATACTGTCAGCTGAAGGTCATTGAATTGTCCCTTTCCCTTTTTTTTTGATAGCATATCTCTCATAGAGATATATCAAACGTATGTTTCACCTTGCTGTGATACTTAGGAACCTCATCATAAGATGCTATAGTTTGGATCCTTCTGTCCACCATTCATTCCCAATCATTCATAGGAACTTCTCTAACCTATGGTACCTTGAATAACAAAAATACATCATAATTTTTCTTTACTCCATTGCCTAGGCCTTGTATTGGAGTATCCTTTCGAAGGAAAAATTGTTACCTTAACAACTTAATCCATGGTTATTCTCATAATTCATTTCATGACAGGACCAAAAAAACAGCTTCCAAGTCCGACAAAAAAATTTTTTTGGCCTTATATACACCAATGTGCATATTACCAACCACAGTCTTACTATGAGACTCTATCCACTTTTTCTATGTTGGATTCCTTATAGGACATGTAACTTCTCTAGGTTTATGGCCTGAACTTCAGGGGTGTCCAAGGGTTTGCAGTTTGACATCCTAAGATGCCTAAGGATCACACTTGTACATGTCTAGGTGGCAAAGACTGTATCTTCCTTGTGCAATCTCCATTTACCTTGTCACTTAAGGTATTATTTGTTCAACCCATGATTTTTCAACTCAGAATTTATGGATTCTGATCCTTTATTCCTTTGACTCCCTTGACACTTGTTTCAGCAAACATATGTCATTTGACAAAGGTTGACTTCACAAAGAATTATTACAAGACCGTTTGACACTCATGTAGTGTTCTTCGATTATTTCAAAGTTGGTAAGGCCCCCTCCTTGTGAAACCCCATATATTACTATTTGGGTGATTGTATCTATGAAGCCCTTAAGCTACTTTATGTAGAGTTCATCATCCAATTTCCAAATTGGAAAGCGGTGTTTGCATTGTCTTGATGTAATTTCAAGACTAAGCTTGTTGTCATTGCCAAAGTTCAGAGTTAAAACACACAATGGACAACCTTCCATTGTAGTACCCCTTAGCCACTAAGTGTTTTAGGTTTTATATGCCCCCAACAGATTTGAGAACCTGCTTATTCTCAATCGCCTCTTCGCTAGGCTACAAATTGCCTAAAACATATACTTGGCTAGTTTCAAAAAGAATCCATATCCTCCTACATAACACTTTGCAATTCTTCTTAGCAGGTCCTTTTAATGTCTTTCAGACACTTATAGGTAGTTGTCATCACCTTCTAAATGATGAAGAGAGCATTTAATCCATTAGGAAATTTATCCCCTTATAGTCATTCGCTAGATGACAATTTGCTCCAAGGAGGATTTTATAGGATTCTTTTCCTATGTATGAGTGAGGTAATTCTCTCGTAACTTACCTCTTACCTCTTTTGTTGTGAAAATGGTCTCAATCCTCCTACTTGGATCAGTGAACTTAGGAACACTTAGTTATTCCTTGTCACTTGTGAACCTCTTAAAGATATTCAATATGATTAATGCTCATTTCCTACTAGGAAATCTGGGTTTTATGAACGTTGCATCCCTCAGCTCTCTCGCAGTCACTGAGCTGCCATCATTTTCACTAATGAAGATGTGCCTTGTCAAAGTCTTAAGTCATCTCACAAAGAGATACCTTGTATACCTTGACCCCAATCTTCCTTACGCAACGGAAGAATTATGGATATAAAGTTGCTGACCCTTATGGTCTTAACGTGCTTGTGCCTGATCTAAGGCCTATCCATGATTCACAGGGTAAGGTCGTGACTGATATAGAAGGCATTTGGTTAAGTGTGAAGGTAATAGGTGTAAGTTTACATACCAAATATGGCTTATAGTTTCACTTATGCCATTATTTACTTAACCATGTCAAGGAGAGGCTATCTCTCCATTTCAACAATTCTATTATGTTGAAGGGTTCTAAGTATTGATAGTTGCCTATCAATCCATTTCTTGTAAACAAAGCAGCTTGAACTAATCACATGGGTGTCCTTAACCCTTGTTAGTTTGAAAGGTCTTATCCTTTTAGTTTAACTAATTCTTGACTAGTTCAGTCATTATCTAATAGCTTCACACTTGCCAAAAATCAAGTAAATATTACTGTATTTTGAGTAAACGTCCACAACATTAATGAAACACCAAGCTCTGTGTTTTGCCCTCACGTTCATTGGTTTACTAACGTCACAATTTTCCAATTACAGTGGATTTTCTCAAAACTGTTTCTTTGTCTTTCTCTGTTTCTTTGTCTTTCTCGCTAGGTAGAATAAGTTCTTAACTTATTCATAAGGGTATTAACCCTTTAGCACACGTTGTTTAGCAAATACTCTTTTGCTAGTTTGATCATTTCTTTTGATCAATGTGTACATGTGGCAAGAAATAGAATATTTTATCCCTAAAAAGAAATATCAAAATCCAATGGAGGATTTGAGAATCATAATCCCATTGATCCTTAACTAAAGAGAAGCAAAGATGTGATTCTATTAGTTGCAATTGCATGGAGTAAATCAGGGTGGTTTATCTATGTAGAGTTAACGTGCAAGTTCCAATCCCTTGATTCTATCTTTTCATTGCTTTGCATTTGACATGAAGCCATATGCTTCTATGAAACATCTACAACTCATGTAAATTGCTACTTTCACGACCCTTAAGGATTATCGATGTAGCTTTTAATCTTTGCAGAAACCATTTGACTTCCTCTAAATCAAGTTTACCTCATAAGTTTCTTGCCCATAGGCTTAGAGGATGAATCCTCCCACTATTTAGCTAAGTTTGTATGACTGATGGATGTTGGATCCTTCAGTCTTTCACACTCAAGTTCAATGTGGTGAATCACATTGCTGAAGGTTACAATATGCATATCAGGGAAAATATTTTCTTTCGTATACGCCCGCTCGCTGGAAGACGTGGCTCACTCCCACTTACTAAAGGACATAGCTTCCTCCCACTCACTAGGAGACATCTTGTCACAACATATACTTGTTGTTTGTTAGAAAGAACTTGGCATTTTAATTGTCTTAATTTCTTAGTTTGACATTTGCCTCAAGTGTTGCCTAAACGACATGTTAGGACTTAATACACTATGTTAAAACTTAACTTAGTCTTAACTTTATGGAAGAAGATAATCTATTTCACTATCTTCCAACACTATCCACACGGCTTGAATAAGGTTACATTGCTCATACCAATATAAGTTTAAGCAATGTTGTTCTTTCTATACTTTATAGCATAAACTTTTTGTATCCTTTGGTTGCTTCAGCCTCTAAACAACTAGTTGGTAAGGTGTCCCTGACATCTCATTCTTCTTGAATGAAAGAGATTTGAGAGTTTCTAACTCCACAGATATCTCTATTGAGCTTGTCTTCATAAGCTCAGTCAAATAGACTTGGTCATAATTGGTCACTTAGACGATTATGGTATACAAATCATATTTGTTCAAATGAGACAAAGGATAGTTAGATAATAAGTTCACTAGTTTCATGTTCAGGAGACAACTAGGTTGACTCCCATTCCAATCATGCTAGTTAGCTCATTACCCTTTTAACCATAGTCTTTATTGAACACTTTCCCCTTTTGGATTTCTAGAAGCATTCCAGAAACCCCCCACTCAATCAAAGGCATTTATATTAAGAAATAATACCACAATATCATCTAAGCAACATGAATGTTCATGGAAACAAGAAGAGAATATACTTAATTCAATTCTAAAAACAAAGAATTTAATAATAAATTCCATGAAAAAAGAACATTCAGAAAACTTTATCTCATATTGTTGTCTCTTAACTAAGTTCTCCCTCTCATAGGCTTTTCTGACCATATGAACTCATGTAGCGTCTATCTACAATGTCCAGCTCCTCTTTGCCATGTTTACATCCACTCACTTGGATGTAATTGCAGCATACCTCCCACTTGATGAGATGATTCTTACATCTCTATCTGTCTTGTCCTTTGTCACAACATTTTTGATAAAGGGTTGACTTTTTGAAGTCATTGCTTCAATCCCAATTGAATCAACGTGGTTAAAAGCATGGGAAGACTTGTTATTATTCAATAATTTCAAGTTGCTACAATTTTCAGGCTTTATCTCTAAAAGTTTGAGTCAAGGTTGGATAAGATCTTATATTTAAAAACTCATTTGAATAATCTCTCACTTTAAAGAATCTTGCAGCATTAACCTTATATTGTAGCTAAAATACTCTTAATAAGTGAGTCAACATATCCCAAAAATAATAGAATCCACATAGACTCAATTTCAATGTTTTTGGGAATCTCTAAGTAGGGGTGTTCAAAACCGGGACTGGGACCGGGATCCACCACTCCCGGTCCCGGTCCCGGTTTTTGGCCGGGATGCAAATTGCATCCCGGTCCCGGTTTGGTCCCGGTCCCGGTAATCCCGGGCGGGATCGGGAGCAAACCGGGAATTCCCGGTTTTTTTTATAAAAAAATTTAAAAAATATTATTATTTTAGTTAAATTTTCTATAATCTAGTGTTTAAAGTAATTATTTAACATCTAATAAGACCATAATAATCACACAAATTGATCTAGAATTTAAAAATAACATCTTATTATTATTATTATTATGATCACCTTCATCATTTTTGTTATTATTTTTATACATTATATAGTAGGATTAGTATCACAATATATATAGTTTAACTCCAACTAAATATGTGATACACATTTTATCAAATGATAACTTAAATTATGGGATAAAAAATACAAAAATAAAACAATAACTTAATTTTTAAGAAAAAAATTTAAAAAAAAAATAAAAAAATCGGGACTGGGACCGGGATCACAAGGTATGTGACCGGTCCCGGTCCCGGTCCCTGTCCCGGCCGGGACGGGAAATTTCCGGGATCAAAATTCCGGGACCGGGACCGGACAACCGGGACCGGGATACTTTGGACACCCCTATCTCTAAGTGCATGTAAGCACCTTTTTGACTCAAAATAGATCCAAAAGTGCTTTAAATATATGCATATTATATATCAAATTGAAGCTTTCGAATTTAGGGATTTTTAGGAACCAACCGTGTCTCAATCGAAGGTCCTATGAGCCCACACGCGCCCCTAAAGGTGTCTAGATCAAAAAATCCTAAAAAAATTGGAAAATTCCAATGTTGGCCACTCTTGGAGATGGCGCGTGACCTCTACGCACCGCCTTGATGTCGTCCACCAACAACACACGCCGGCTCCAGTGACTCCACACGCGTCCATTTTCCGACGGTGCTAGACATGTGTCAAACAAAGGCCTCAGTGGGCCCTACGCTCCATTTGTCTTTTTTTTTTATGGTCAACTTTGATCGTTGACCAGTCAAGGTTTTACTGGTCAACGCATTGACCTCGCTGATGTGGCAATGACGTGGTGCTGACGTGTGTCGATCAACATGGATGGTTAACTGATGACGTGGCCGACATTGACCGATGCTAATGTGGTTATAAATGCTGACGTGGTGACATCTAATTGGCGTCACGTGGCTTTGGTTGATTGATGACATGGCGTTGCCTATCACGTCATAGTCTTCAACCTCCAGTTAGGTCAACACGACCTAGTTGGAGCTCCAGTGGGTCATCGTGACATGCCAACTTCGGAAGGTCATATCTCCTTCGTTTTAGCTTTGTTTTTCGTGTTCTTGGTGTTGTTAGAATCATAGTATATTGAACATAAATCCTTGGCTTTTATTTGATCTGAAAACGTCTTTTTCATTTATCAAATCATGGCTCAAGTGGCGGCGGCGACAAGCGACCCGCCAACTTCTTTCCTTCATTTCTCCCTCATATAAACTCCGTTTAACATGTTCTAAGCATCGTTGCAACCATCTCTTTGGGCTCTACACAACTATGGCTTCGGTTGGGGCAAAAACACTCAGTTTCGAACACCCCATTTTTACTCGACATTATCGGTGCTACGTAATTCGACCTGGATGTGTGTCCTCTGCGTTTCAAAAGTTTTCCTAGCTTTTGAGGGTTAAAGTCTCTTGTTTTTGGTTCCACATAGGTCCTAAAGACTCACCTTTAATGGGAACGAAGAGGTGAGGAGAAGAGGAGGGAAAAAAATTTGTGCCATAATATATATATATATATATATGCGTATATATAAAATAATTAGAGGAGCAAACAATTAAGAACCCAGTATCATATATGCTCAGGTTGAATAGCAAATATGGGAAGAGGGTTCGATGCACACAGAGAACACAGACATTCATATATCATCGTTCATACACTAGGCAGAGACACACGCATATGATTGAAAAAGGAGAAAGAGGCAAAAAGAATCAGGAGACAGATTCATATGGGCATAAAGCATTCAAAACATATACATCCATGTTAATGTTGAACTCAAAATATTGCAACGCTTGCATATCGAAAGCCCAGAATCATTTATGTGAGAAGAGGATAAAAAAATTATTCACACATATTAACATTATATATTCATATATATAATAGCACAGTAGAATTAGATGAGAATATAAACAAATTATATCATGTAGTTTATTCACATAGAATAAATCAAAGTTAAAGGATCAACATGCTCTGATGCCAATGTAGGAAAAATAAGAGGAGAGAGCGAAAACTGGCGTACCGGGGTGAATCCGTGTTTGGATCCGGGATAAAACTCCAATGCCCCATAATTGTGCCCACACAATTATTAAACTACTAGAGACTAATTGTGATTTGCACAGCAGATCACAAGAACCAGAAAGATGGTAGGAGAGAAGAGATTGCCAGAAAGCTCAATGGCAGGGTCAATTGCAATTGAGGAGGCACTCCCTATTTATAGTGGTTTAGTGTAACCACTAATTAGGAAATGTGTGCACTCCTTCTTGCTCTCCAAGACAATAATTAAATTAATTCTCAATTAATTTCCTAATTATGGTGACTTGTCTCTTAATATATACTGACTTATTCCCCCAATCTGTAATTAATGTTGATTTATTCTTATTTGATTAGGCTACTTATATCCTAATCAAATTGTCCTGCCCTTCAAGGGCAGACTTGCACCCAAAGTCCAACAACTTCAAATGGCAAATAGGTTAGAAAATTGCTAGAATCATTGTGGCTTATTAACCATGTATGTATCCAATCCTGTAACCTTCTATTAGGGGTGAAGTCAATTCTAATACCAGTATTACAACCAAACCAACAAGCTCTAGAAAAAGGACAATATAAAAATAAATGTTCCAAAGATTCATCATTGTGAATATAAAAGGAACATACCTTCGTAGAAGCCAAATGTCGATGATATAAGAATTGATTGGGAGGTAAGACGTGCCTAACAATCCTCCATAAGAGCAATCAAATCTTGCCCCCCCCCCCAATTTGAGATATATATATATATATATATAAACAATTATTTTTGAAAAATCTATATCAAATTATTTCTCTTAACTAACCACCATTTGCCATTCTACCTACATCTCTAAATGTCTAAATAATTAAGCGCTATTTGCGTATTTTACTTAGTGCGTGTTTGTTTAAGCTTTTTGCACAGTAAAAACGCACTTATTACGCAAGCCGAGAAAAAACTCCTCTCACATACTTACCTCGTATACCGTGAATCACGAATTATAAGCACGTTTTGGACAAAAATAAGCCATTCCAAACACACACTTAAACATTTATTTTTAAATGTAGAAATAATTATGATCTACCTACACCTCTAATTGGGATTTTGCCGTTAAAAATTTAATTCATTTTGGGGTAAACTTTTTATATACACTAATTCTTTGGTGATTTTCAGTTATCAAAAAGTAATTATAGTAAATTTAACTCAATATTAATAAATATATACTATTTGGCTGTAGTTAAGTATGAGAACATGTAAATTATCCTTGCATAGATATCTACTATGGCCATGCATAGCAGATAGATTGGCAGAGTAGTTATCTGCCTAGTACGTGGACCAGTTATTTATTCATTTTATCTATTTGTAAAATGAATGTGCATAAGTTATTTATATAGTTTATTTATCTATAAGAGATTATGCACGAATCAGTTATCAGAAAGATATATATGCACCAATTAGCTTTTCAGCTCAGTTACTCACAATGTCTTGTTCTCTATGGCTTGTTTTTACATGCATAGTTTATTAACCCCCTATTAAGTCGGGACTTTAATAAATTACGATAAAACATTGTCTTGGGTTTATAATCATTACATGTTAGAACTCATCTAAACGTTTACAAAAACATGGTGTTACACTTTTTAGTGTTCAGATTATGGTACTTCTTGATTGCTCCTGGATGAGGAGTATATTTGCTCTTGTGTGCCTCATCTAGAATTTTTCTCCTTAAATTAGCCTTTGGTGGAACATATACTCGCTTATGGTATCTAACTAATCCACTTGAAGAAATAGCATAGTCTGGAGTTTCACCTCGTCTGATCATTTCCCAAATAGGCACTACTCCTCAAACCACTTTCTTCTTGACTAACACTAGATTAGAAAGAAGTACATCATTTGATACATTCATGTTCAAGAACACTTGGTTGTACTGAATTACCATTAAGTAAAAGCATACCTCGAATTAATTCAGGAGATTTTTTGGCTTCATCTTGAGTCATAGCGAAGACTCTGCCCTAAGCTCTCTATCTAGGCTCCTTTGCCCACAACTGATGTGGGCAATCTTTAGCATAATGTCTTGGTTTCTGGCACTTATAACATACTATCTATTTTTCTGGGGCACCACATAACTTTCCATGATGATATGGCTTGCCATAGTGGCAACATGTTTTGTTCCTAGGGGATCTCTGGTTACTGCGGCTAGTAGACTAATATGGCTTTTTATTACTTCCCCCAAATGGACCCCTATAATTCTTGTGTTTCTGGAAAGAATTTGTTAGAACCGGCTGACACCCAAGAGGGGGGTGAATTGGGTGTAAGATAAAAACTTAAGAACTTTGGAATTCTTTTCGCATCTTAGAGGAAGCAATAAATATGAAAGTAATGAATCATAAATCACGGTTAGATATTTAAATGATATATGCTGGAAGTATAAGAGCTTAGGGAAGAGAATATGCAAACTGTGATTTATCCTGGTTCGGCCCAATCCACGATGACCTACGTCCAGTCCCCAGGCCCCTCCTGAGATTTTCAATCCACTATCTTCCTCAAGTTTAACCGGGTACTTGAGAACCACTACAATCTCACAAGTTTGATCCGGGCACTTGTGAAGCCTTTACAATTCTCGCACTGAGATTACTCCCCCTTACACACCGTAAGATTACAACCAAGTTGCTCCCCCTTACACACCGTAAGAATACAACTTTGATGATGAAAGATTACAGTCAATCTTCTCTCTCAGAAGTGAATAGATGAATACTGAAGCACAATGAAAACAATCTCTCTCTCAAATATACATGATATAGAAAATGGATAAGAACAGAGAGTGGTTGGGATGATTCATGATTTTCGCATGTTTCTCGTTGGTGTTCTCATTGGTTGTTCTGGACTCTAAATGCTCTTCTATTTATAGTTGATGAAGGTTGATGACCGTTTGAGCATTTCAATATATCCGTTGGAGTGTGGCTTCTTCAATTTGAAAACTAGCCGTTGTGAACGTTGACGCTCCTCTTCCGTAAATTCAGCTTTTGACTCTTCTCATCATCTCTTCATTGTTTTACTGGAAAAATGCATTAAACACTAATACAATGAAGTGTTAGAGTGATTAGAAGCAATAAGAATGAGTTATATGATCATTCCATTGATTTCCAGAATTTTCGAGATGTTGCTCTGTTTTTCTGGGAAGCATTACTCGAGTACTTACTCGAGTAAACATCAAGTTTCTTCACAGGTTACTCGGGTACCACCTCGAGTAAATGTACTTTTTGAACTTGATTTACCCGGGTAGTGACTTGAAGTTTTCGTCAAAAACTCTTCATGAACAGTGATTTACTCCAGTAGTGACTTGAAGTTTTCGTTCAAAAACTCTTCATGAACAGTGATTTACTCCAGTAGTGACTTGAAGTTTTCGTTCAAAAACTCTTCATGAACAATGCATTACTCGAGTACCTACTCGAGTAAATGTTGCAGTGGTACAAAATGCCGAGAGCAACATTTTTGAGAAACATGGTTACTCGAGTAATGTTGGCAGGCCGAGAGCAACTGGAAATTTTCTAACTGATTACTCGAGTACCTACTCGAGTAAAGTCTTTTGTTTTCAACCAGTTACTCGAGTAGTGCCTTCAAGTAAATTCTTGATTTTGACTCGAAACATGGCAAATTATATATCATCGGAAAGCCCTCATTATCTACATTCCAATGCAACAAAAATCAGCTCCAAAATCGTTGTGTACAGAAAGTTATGATCCAAAGAGTATCTACTGTTCTTAGACAATCCTGAAATCACGAACAGAAACTTCCAGAAGTCATAACTCTTAGGATATAGCTTTAAATGTGACAAATTATATATCCACGGAAAGCTCTTTGAGTCTTCTTTCATATGGCACCAGTTTCATCTCAATCCGATATGTATTTTGAGAGTTATGTCCAAAATACCAAAACTGTCCTGGAATATGACGGTGATTCATGCGTCAACTTCAACAGATCATATCTCCCTCATCCGAACTTCTTTGAATGTGATCTTGGTGTCAAAAGTTCGTGTGGGAAGTCTAGTTTCATATGCCACCGGTTTCAGTTCGATCCGACATGTGGTTGGAGAGATATCATCAAAATACCGAACCTATGTTCTGCCGCGCGAAAACAGAGTATCATTTACTTCAAGTTCCGCCTCGGGTAATTTTCAAGTAACCCGGCAGATTACTCGAGTAAGGCCTCGAGTAAACACCTCCAAAATCAGACAATGCCATATTACTCGAGTGATTACTCGGGTAATCATCCCCAAAGGTACCATAGCTTCCGTATACATCATTTTAGCTTCGTATTGACCCATTCCAACTTCCATATGATCATAGAAACCTCCGGTATCACTTCTAGAAGCTTGAATCTTGATATTCTCATGTGATCTTGCAAGTTCTTCTTTTTTTAATCTCTTTCTTCTTGCTTTTTCCTCTTGATGATCATTCTTCATAACCCAACTTCAATCTTCTTGATGAATATGTTCAATCTTCATCTTTCTTTCTTCTTTATTCAATTCCTTGCATCTTGATTTTCTTCTTGATGATTATTCTCCATTTATGAGGCATTATAATATCAACCCACAATGATGTCTATGACTAATCTACAAGATATACAACATTAAATATGGTAGTTAGTCAATGTGGAAGGTAAGTATATTATACAAACTTTTTGCTCATATTTAACATCTATATTTGACATCATCAAAACTATTCATATCTAACAGAATTCCCACTGCCAAATGCGCCCTTACTATTAGCATTTCAGTCAGAATATATATTTAGCAAATTGTTTTATGTGATCCATCATTCTTCTACTGCTTTATTAAATTTTGTAAACAATTTGCAGACCAACTTTTCATTCAATTCCAGCCTCAATCCCTGAATCATCATGTCTTAGCTCTAGCTCTTATTATCATGGTATCTCAGGTAAGAAGAGTATTGATAAAAATGGATAAATCGAGCTAAATACTTGCAAAGCTTTCTTTCTCATCTTGTCAAATTAAAAGGAATTTTGTTCCTTTGCAATTCTGATTGATTGGGGGAAATATTTCTCATTAAATTTTTCTTGAAAAAGTCCCATATTACCGAAATATTTCATGCCTGCAGGATCATTCTAGTATTCTTCTACCACCTGCCTGCATCACTTTCAAATTTGTAAATAGACAACTGAGCTTTGATGTTATCTAGGCATTCTAGAATTCTGAAGATTTTCTCTAGCTGAGATAGCCAATCCTTTACCATCTAAGGATCAAATTTTCCCCAGAAGAAAGGGGGCTGCTGCTAACAGAACCGTGACACCCATGTCTGCAAATTTTCACCCTCAATAGCAGGTCTAGGCAGAGGCCCTTGTTCAGGCTCCTTAGGCTATATATGTTCATCTTCTGTCCACTAGGGTTTTTCCATCTTTCTCCATTTGCATTTTGTTTTTCCTGCATTTCTCGCAGCTTGTCCCTAAGACCATGTATCATTGTTTGCTATTTAGCTAGGATGCCTAAAATTTGCTGCACTGAGTTAGATCCAACTTCTTGACCTTGCCTAGCATCTGGACCTCTTGGTGTCACCATTTTATGTTTCACTATATTAAAATAAGGAAGAGGTAAATTTCACATAATTAGAAGGTTATACTTGTCATTTCACAAAATTTTGAATACATAGATACTTCAGGATTAACATGCAATAGACATTTGTAGCAATTTAGGGAAAGGTTTTGATAGCATACAACCTATAGACCACTGTATAACATGTTTCTACTCCTTCAGAATACATAACATATATAAGTGATTTCCTAGGGGGTTACCCATCCTAAAATTTCCCTGGGTGAGTACACTTAACCTTTATGTACAGTGCAAAACATATTGGTATCGGCTCTAATTGCATCCAAGCATCGGCACCCCTTAACTTCTCTTGTCCTAGTAAGTCATGCCAACCATCTGCGGATGATCAAAAATAGGGTAGAGACCCTACATCAGTAATGGTACATGTAATCGAACACGTGCTCCGTAATGTGCTCCATGAAAGCAACAAAGGTGTCATTTGGACCCTGTTCCATAATCTTATTCTTCTTCCGGGCCCAAAATGCAGTATCCAGAAAGAAGCATAATGTATAATGTGTCTACTTTGTCTAGGTACACTATATCATGTGCTACTAGGGTGTCCCAATCATGGAAAGCCTGCATATATATATATGCTTCTGACGTACTCCTATAACTCTTGATCCGGTTATAGATCATATGGCTTGTATATAGTTTTGGCTCTGGAACTGGTAACATAATCCATATCTGACTCTATCTCATCAGTCTACTGTTGATCGGTGTCCCCTACTAATGAGCTTACCGATCGTGCCGGTCTAAGATGAGGCCCAAACGCTGGCATTGGTTATACCTATTTTCATGGGGTTTTCAACATCCTTTGCACTACCCTTAATTTGGTATTGTAGTACTCGTTGCCCTTTGGGTCTTCGCTACTCTGTGACAGCTGGTTCACAGATGTTAGTGATCCACTCCTCTGGTGCCCCCTTCCACACATATTTCCTACTACCATATAACCAAGATCATATTAGTACATTATTCTCCTATTGTTAGAACCACTGCTCTGATACCAAAAATGTCAAACCCTTTAATATTTTGACATTTATCAGAGTATTAACACACGGTTCAATGGGCAAATAGAAATAGCATAAACATACTGATATAAAGTATTGTAGTACTCGTTGCCTTTTGGGTATTTGCTACTCTGTGGCAGCTGGTTCACAGATGTTAGTGATCCACTCCTCTGGTGCCCCCTTCCACACATATTTCCTACTACCATATAACCAAGATCATATTAGTACATTATTCTCCTATTGCTAGAACCACTGCTTTGATACCAAAAATGTCAAACCCCTTAATATTTTGACATTTATCAGAGTATTGACACACAGTTCAATGGGTAAATAGAAATAGCATGAACATACTGATATAAAGTATTGTAGTACTCGTTGCCCTTTGGGTATTCGCTGACTCTGTGGCGGCTAGTTCATAGATGTTAGTGATCCACTCCTCTGGTGCCCCCTTCCACACATATTTCCTACTACCATATAACTAAGATCATATTAGTACATTATTCTCCTATTGCTAGAACCACTGCCCTGATACCAAAAATGTCAAACCCCTTAATATTTTGACATTTATCAGAGTATTAACACACGGTTCAATGGGAAAATAGAAATAGCATAAACATACTGATATAAATTACTTGATTATATTACAGGAATCCCCATAGGGTTTGTATGTAATATTTACATAACCCAAAATAACATAAAACTATAAATAACCAATACTACTACTTGGATAGGTTCAGGATCTGTAGTTGCTGGTGTAACCCCCTGCCGTAATTATATCCGAAATACGCGATTAAAATGAAATAGAGACCAATAAGAAACAAAACTATTTCAAAATCCCATCTTCACGATAGGGTTTTCACAGATAACTTTCGAAATATAATACACCTGGTCTCATATTCAAATTTTGAATACAATTACTATACGAAGATAAATCACATTTATACCAATATCAGAGTACGCAACATAATCATCCCGGTAATCCCGGGTTTCATATCTTTGCTAAACAATCATAGGGCACATTAGCCCATACAACTCCTCAAATAGGGATTACACAAACCCATTCGAATACATACTCAATACTCATCCAAATATACAAATACACATCTAGACTATAAAGATAACCAACTACCTAATGTTCAACCCGAAGGAAGTCCTCTTCGCCCTTGGCTGCTTACTCCATCATCGATCTACTACCCTGTCTGAAAGGTTAGTAGGGGAGGGTGAGATTCTAGAGAACGTCAGTAGGAAACAGATACCTATATGCATGTATGATATGTGTTTAATGCATGACATGCTTGCAATACATAGCTCATGCTCACACAATGACATATCTGCGTGCTCAATGTTTCAACAACATACTTATGGCCATAGCATAACTAGAAACAGAGCTACAATCATTCATATATGTTTCACATAATCAAGCAAAGCAATACATGCATCAAAACACAAACACAAATATCAAAGCATGCAAAAGAGGTAAGTTCCCTACCCTCTTTCCACGTAAGCTCCAGCACAGCTGCTCACGAACAATCATGAACATCGAACCACAACCAGGGCGAACATCAACCCTATAACCAAAGAAAGGACATAGGGTTATTCTCTATTCCAAAACCTTACTTTCTTATCACTTAAAGTTGGTTACCATTCATGACCTTTAGGTGGCTAATCAAAGCCTAAACATATGCCTAAAGGCTTGGGAAACACTTGACCAAAGATCACCTTTTAAAAGTACAAAATGCTGATTTTTGGGGGTTGGCCGCGGCCAAAAACTGCCCAGAAACATTAGGGCCGCGGCCAAAAAAATCCAGTTTCTTGGCTGAACTTCCAAAACTCATAACTAATTCCACAAAAATCGAAATGAGGTGATCCCAAAGCCAAATGAAATCCATTCAAGTACTTTACACAGGAAAAATATTGGCCTATACTAGAAATCACCACACAAATACAGAATTCCTCAAAACTCAAGACTGTCCCAAAACAGTGTCCATTTTCGACCTCAAACTTTGGACAGCTATAACTCATAGAAGACAAAACGAAATGGCACAAATTATGTGTCCATTTTAAAGCTTGGGATGTGAACTTTAAGACTGGAAAGTTTCATAATTTTCTGACTTCATTTGCCCAGTCAAAACGTCCACACAACAAGACTGCCCAGACAGAATTTACACTGGACAGAATTTCCAGTTTTGCACACAATGTATCCAATCCAATTCAAACCAATTCCAATGATTAAATACCACAACATGACACCATTTTCAACACAAAACAACATCCAATTCCACCATTCACATTCCATTCGAAAATCACATAAAATCAGGGCAAATATCACAATTCTCAAAACTCCACCAAAAACCACAATCAATAGATCAAAAGGAAGCAAACACTCACCTCTTCCTCTTTACCAAACAAATTCCTTGATTCTTCATCTTTCCCAATTTCCACAAGATCTAAAACACCTCCTTTCAAAAATCTAAAACCATAGAGATGAAGCTCTCATCAACATGATCAAGATTAGTGAAGAGGATTTAAGCATAAGAGGCCATTACACAAGCCAAAGCTCACCTTGTTTCTTTCTCTTTCCTTCTCTATTTGGACGAACATGGAGGTTTTGGAGACAGAGGATGAGATGAAGATGATGAAGTGGATGCAGATTTTGGCCCCCAAAAACGTCCAAATAGAGAGGAGAGGAGAGAGGGAAGAGTTTGACATCTTGACCCAATCCAAAGGTCCAAAACTTGCCAAGTGTCAACATCTCAACACACCTCCCATGAGCTCACATGAGTACACCACATGGGATTCCACCCTTTGATCTATTACACAATCAATCTCAACCATTGATCTTGAAGTTACCAATGAGTTTCCTCTTCGGTAACTGACCAATTGGCGGTAACTTTACCGTTTTGCCCCTGATTATGACAATTCCTCTTGAATCACCATCAAATACATTTTCTCATTCATTTTCTTTCACAATGCGCCATCCCCTCTATTTTAAGTTAATTTAGAGGTTAATCCATAATTGAACTTAAATACAGGGTTTTGGCGCTGCTCACAACACATATGAATCACATTCGAAACTCAAATCACATTGGATTCTCCAAAAGGGTTCATTTATCACTAACCACTTCTACTTTTGGAGTCATTATCTCTTAATCACAATTTAGGACCCTGCTAAACCAGGGCTTAGCAGTCCACTAATCTCAGGCTTATTCTCTAGCCTCAAGTCTTAAAATTAGGGGTATTACAGCTGGTATCTACTTCCTTGCCTTTAGAGCCGCTATCTCTTGTTGAATAAATTTCTAAATATTTGGAAAGTTCAGTAATAACACCCATAGTCATTCATATAAAATGTGATAAATAAACGTGCAATGCACCATATAATGTAATAGAGTGAATGTATCACACATATATCTAGCTGAACATAAATTCTTAGTGTTCCAGATTAAATGATTATTTGATCAGTATTCAGGATCAAATGACTATTTGACCTTACTGCCCATGTTGTATATAATGTTTGGAGCACTATCTGTCCTACTTGTCTCAACGCCTCAGTTGGGTCCCAAATGAGCGAAATGGTACTTGTGCTTTTTCCACACCATAGCTAGGTTTTGTAACAAACAATTTATATCATAGAATATGGCAACACAAAGCATATAAACAATCATATAGTGTATGAAAGATAGGGTATAGTTACTACCTGTAATCCTTTCCAATGTCTAGCTATTTGGTCCACTAATTCTTTGTTTGGCTCAGGCAAATGTTAAATCCTAAAATGCCAAATCTATAATAAATGAGTTATTACTCATTCATGTCTCATTCTTAAATTCATATGGTTGGTTATCTTCACAAAAAAATGCATAATTACCAAAATACCCTTAGGAATCTTGTATAATTTCCTTTATACCTGGTATAACTATACTTTATCAAAATTTATGACTTGGGCTATTTCTATTCAATTTTACATGTAGAATCCATTTTTACCTCAGTTTTGCCAAAATCACACTCCATTTCCGAATTTTCCCTTGCAGCCACATATGTTTGGGTTTTAGGGCTAAAATTATCATTTCACACGCTAAATCCTCCGTACTTCATTTTTCACATGTTCCCTACACAATTTTTTTTATTCTAAACACAACGGGAACATAAAAATCCATCAAATTCTAGCCCAGACATAGCAAGCCACTTCTAGCCGAAATTCAAGAACAATTAGGAAAATTGAAATTTCATGATTTCATTCAGCAAAACATCTTCTTTTCTCCCTAATTCACTTCTTAAATCCTTTAATTACACTTCCCATATGAATAATCAAAATCCGGACAACACCTTCCCTTAAGGTTTATGCCTCCTAAATCACAAAATCATGATAACCAAACCAAACAATCAATGTAATCATCAACAACAACAACCATAAATCGACAAGTAGAACAAGGTTTCTTAAATTACCTCTTGATTCTCTCTTTCCTTTGAAAACCATCCCCTCTCCTTATTCTCCTTGATCTTTTTCTTGCTTCATGTGATTTCAAGAAGGATATGAGGATTAGAAGAAATTTCTAGGGATTTAGAGATAAGAACAGGTGAATTTTGCTTGCAAGCTTATCTAGGTTTGCTTCTTGAATCCTTGTCTCTTCTTTTACTCTTTCTCTTCTTCAAGATGTTGCTCTCTCTCTTATCTCTCTATTTTGCCAAAATGTTTGCCCCTTGGAAGTGTCAAGAGCTTCTTGAAATATCTCCTTCCACCTCCTTAAAATAATAATATTTTATTCAAATTTTGCACATGATTTTTTACCCTTTCTTCTTTTTTTCCTACTTAGTTCCATTAGCTTCTAGTGACTTCCATAAGCTTCCACTTGGTTCCATAATTATGAAGAAGTAAGTTGTAATATCCTAATTTTTGATTATGGGATAATCATGATTAGTGTGGATAATTATGAATTTAATTGGAATAATTATGTGTTTTATGACAATATTAATTAATATGTCATAATTAGTGGAAAATTGGAAGAATTGAAGTATTGGTCATAAGTGGTAATTAATGAGGAAATGGTGTTGGTCATTAGTGGAAAATGGTGTTTTGATATGAGTTTTGAATAGATAGATTGATTGGAGGTTAAAATGTTAAGATTGGTGGTTTTGGGATTTTGGTGTTTAATGTTGATTCAAACCAAAGCATAATAATGGAGTAGGATTTTGGTAATTCTGATGATTCTATTGAATTCCTTGGGTGTTTTTGTGTAGGAGTAGCTTTGGTTTGGTATTTGGGTTTATTTGGATCACTTGGTAAAAAAGTTCTGGAAGTGCTGTTATACCTTCTATGTTTTCTGGTTTATGATAAAATCACTCGAGTGATATAGGGTTCACTCAAGTGAGGGATGAATATCACTCGAGTAAGGATGGGTTCACTCAAGTGAGGTAGTGCAATTTCCCTTTCTTCCTTCAGTTTTCATGTTGCACTTCCACATGGGAGGCAAGAGTGTTGCCTTACTTGCAAGTGTTGTGGGTTCTCACTTGAGTGTAGGTGTATTTGACACCAAGGACTTGCCTCTTGGGTTGTCACTCATGATTCGGGTGCAAGAGTATGCCTTATCACTCGTGAGTATGTGGTTTTTACTCGAGTGCATTAGGTTGTGCTCGAGTCCTCCTGATCCTTGAAGACTCTTGTGCTTTAGGTATTCACTCGCTGTCTTTCACTCTCTGGTACCCGAGTGCAGACTGTACCATAACTCTAGTGAGGTCTCCTTCACTTGAGTATCCGTACAATATCACTCGAGTGAGGCCATCTTTACTCGAGTGTCTCTGTGAGAAATGTCAGTCTTGTGCTTTCAAAAGGGGATCTTTGGGGATAGTCTTCCAACCCCTTAGGGCTTCTGTTAGAGGTGTTCTTGAGTACTAAAAGAGCAATAATGGTAACCAATTAAGTTTTAAGAAGCTATTGAGAATTGGAATAGAGAAATAACTTTTTGTCCCTAAATATGATTCTAGGATACGATATTTGCCTGACGTGGGAGAGACCAGTGCCAGAGAACACCCGGAAGGATCAAGGTAGTGACTTTTCTTTCATGTTGTGTATGATGTTTTGGTATATGCATAACTTATCATTGAACTGTGAAATATATGTGCCATGGTCCATTACAGCGCAAGAACTTCAGCGTGAGCCATTTAGGGAGTGACAATGGTCATCTCTAGTTCGGTCGTTGAACTGTCATTGTAATCGACATGGATCTTTGTGAATCTGACCTGTGGGTGGCGTTTGTGAATCCAGCCATGGGTTGTTTGTATCTTGTCGGTGTGGCATGCGTTATGAAATGCGCTATATGAATCCCAGCTGTAGTGAAATATATTGTGTGGATTGTGTTATGCAATGCAGCGTGAGCAATCGTAGGGGATGCTGTGTGTCATACTAACCATTGCTGTTGAAATGCCGTTGTAGTTGCTTGTGTGGATAATGATTTGCTTTCATGCCTTATTGTTATGCATATTATGAGTGATTTGACACTACGGAGATTCTTTAGAATCTCACTTTCCCAAAAACCATGTTTTAGACAGGGCAGAAGGATCGAAAGGCAAACGGGTGACGAAAAGCGGGTAGAGCTCCATGTTAGGAGTTCCTTTTTTGTTATTGGTTATCATTGTATATTATTGGATATTTTATGGGAAGTATATGTATATATTGGGATTTGTGATGTAGTTTTGTGTAATCCCCGAGTAAAGGGTATGAATTATGGGCTATGTGCCTTTATATAATCCCTTTATGAATTAATGGAACCCGAGTGTATCTGGAATTTATGCTTTACTTTTATATGTATGAATGAAATCAACATGTACAGGCCATTTTGTACTTGTAATGTGAATATGAGACCTTGTGAACAAGTTTTTGAAAAGTTTTTATAGACCCTGATTTTGGAAAGTTTAATTTGGTTTAAGTCCCAAATCATCTAAGGTCTCTAATTTTACATTAATTACATGTTTACGAACTAATCTCAGCCTTAATCATGAAGGGGGTTTACATAAGTGGCTTCTAGACTTTTTAGTTAAATGACCTTTTTGCCCTTACATTTGTTCAATTTTTGAATTAAAGTTATCTTCCTTGTTCCCTTTTCATTTTTGGCCGAAAATTTCATACTGAGTACCCTGAAAGTAGTGTTTGGTACATCCTCTGCTTTCACACGCAGCTGATGATATCCTGACCTTAGATCAATCTTTGAAAACACAAACGAACCAGATAATTGATCTAAAAGGTCATCAATTCTTAGAAGAGGGTACTTGTTCTTAACGGTAATCTTATTTAACTCTCTATAGTAAACACACAAACACGAACTCCCGTCTTTCTTTTTAACTAACAACATTGGAGCTCCCCTAGGCGACACACTGGGTTTAATGAACCCTTTCTTAAGCAAGTCTTTAATCAGCTTCTTTAACTCCACCATCTCATTTGGAGCCATACGGTGTGGGGCCTTTAATATCGAAACAACTCCACATTCAATCTCAATTAGGAATTGAACTTCTCTTTTAGAAGGCAACCTGCTAAGATCATCAGGAAATACCTTAAGGACGGGTATACTACTCAGAGTCTCTTCGGTCTCCCCTTGAATAGAAAAGAACACCATATACCCCTGGCAACCCTTCTCTAGATATTTCTCAACTTTAGCAGTCGAAAGGAAATTCAGATTGCCATTTACATCCTCAATATTTTAAGAAGCAGGATACACTATCTTCTTGTTCCCACAATCAAGCAACTAATTATTTGTCGTCAACCAATCAAAACCCAAAATGACTTCTAATTGACATAGCGACAGGCAAATCAAATCCAGAGTAGACTTAAGCCCTTCCATGGTTATAACATAGTTTAGACAAGCTTCGGTAGTCAAAGCCTTGACACCCATTGGCGTTGACACAACCAAATCATAGGGCAACTTATGTACATGCATACTCAGGTGCTTCACGCAATCATAAGTAATGAAAGAGTGACTTGCACCTGAATCAAACAACGCTTGCAACAATTGGCCATTAAGAAGGACTTTACCTTGTATCAAGTCAGGGGACTTTCGGGCTTCTTCATGAGTCATGTCAAATACTCTGCCCTGAGTCCTCGGTCTCTGCTCTACCTGTGGCTGCTGAAAATCTCTAAAAATATGTCTCAGTTACTTCAATTAAAACATATTATTAGACTCTGACAGGTTCTATCATAATGCGGGTTACCACAACGGGGACAAGACCACTTCATTAACGATTTCTGAGGCTCATGATCTCTGGGCTAGTAAGGCTTTTTACCATAGCCCTTAGGCAAAGAGGATCCCTAGCCCTTCCGCTTTTGGGAAGCATTACCCTTGCTGGGTTCACACGGATAGCAGTACCCTTTGGCTGGATACAAATCTCTCAGATTGTTTTCTGTGATTTTACACTCCTCAATTGCCTTATTAAATATGGTGAACTGGTGGGTAGCTAACCTCTTTCTCAGTTCTTATCGCAACCCACATATCAGTATATCATAACTCCACTACTCATCATCCATTTTCCGTAGATATGAGGAATACCTGGACAACTAGATGAAATGAGACATATAATCGTCAAAAGTCTCTGTGTCTCCCTGTTTGATGGAGAGGAATTCACTCTCTTTCTCCAGCCGCACCTACTTAAGAAAGTATTTATTATTAAACTACTGCTAGAACAGTTCCCAAGTCAATGGTACATTACGACTTCATAGTGTGAGGGTGATATTCCGCTACTAACGATCCACATCCCCTTCTAACATACACACCACCAAATGTGCCTTTACCTCATTTGGGAACTCAAGAACTTCATAGATCATTTCCAGCCTGTTTAGCCAGTCTTTGGCTGCTTGAGGATTTAATCTCCCTCTGAAACCAAAGGTAGATGCTTGCAAAACTTGGAGACCCGATATTGCAGATCTCTTTCTTCTCTAACTGGAACCTCATGTGATTTCTGACCAAAATTAGTGATCTTAATTCTTTTAGGTCGATCGATTAGTTGGTGATTAAGAGTACAAAATAAAAATGATTAAATATGAATGAAATTAATATGAAAACAACTATGAGAAAAAGCCCTAGGGATTAGATTTCACTTAGCAAATTTTGGATTGAATCACCTATATATTCTAGTCTAATTTATTCCACATAATTCATAGCCGAGCTTCCCTTATTTAATTACTAGCCTTTTCTAAAGTTAAGCAATTCTATAATTAATTGTTAATCCAATATATCCAAATATGAAATAAAGCAATTAATCATGCATTAATATTTTTAAAACTCATTGAGACCACACAACCCATATGAATATATTCCTATTTCATATGCAGGTTATGGTTTTAATTATAGAATCTACACACATGCATCTCCTTCCGGGCTCAACATGCATATTTAAATCATTCAAAAGATGGTCAATCAATCAAAAGCATTAAGAAAAATAATCAAAACCAATCATGAAGGAAAAATTAAAACTAGATTTAATAAGTTAAGATTCAATCCGTCATTAGTAAGGTATATCATTACCCTAGGAAAATAAAAATTTAGCTCATGATGAAATTAAAAAAAACCAAAATAAATTGAAAACTTCGTAAAAATTGCATCAAACTTAATTATTAAATTCTAAAACACAAATATTTAACTACAAGATGCATTAAAATGGAAAAATCTAGCCTTCTATATAGCAGGTAAAACCTTTCATGTAGGCGGTAACCTATACAATCCATAAAGGAGGACTACCTAAGCCTTCCATGCCTTCCATGAAGGAGGCATGCAAGAAGTAATACAATGCATGGAATTAACTTTAAAATGATGTGAATCTCCTTTAGAAACAACACCTCTCTCTATATGCTCTATCTCATCCTCCTTTTATCAGAGAAGGATGCCCACTTGCTCTCTTTCCGATGATGACAATTTATAAGAAGGTGAAGTCGGCTGCTCAAGGAAAAACACAAAACTATCCAATCAATAATAGTGGCTACCTCCGTCTCTTTTTATTGTCAAGATATTCAGTGCCCCTCAAAGAAAACCATATGCTCTTTCTCTCTTAGCTGTCTAGTTTTGTTTAATAGTGCCAATGAACATCGATTGTCGGTAGAATATTACCAAATAGTGATGATAAATAGTACTGCTGTAGTACCCTATCCCTTAAATGCCTTCTCCAATTCTTCTTAATGTGGTGTTGTACATGGCTATCAAAAGAAAAGCAAGGAAATATTATGTTATAGTAGTAATAATAGTACTAAACATATTTATTCCAAAATAATTATTTATTCATCAATTACACCCAAATTTATTACATTAAGCTCAAATATCATCCACAAAATCATCATATAAGGAAAAATAAATATGCAAATATTTTACTTATCACCTACTTAAGAATTGCAATTAACATCTATAGTATCCAAATTGCCTAATTGAGTTCCATAAATCTCAACAACCTTGTAGAAATTTATCAAGGGACCATTGCAATTGACATGTATGTATTTATGTATGTAAACCATTGAAGATCCACCCAAAAACTTTCTCTCTCCTTCTATACTTTCCACTAGTTTTGATATGCATAATTTGTTTTTAGTTACTCATTGCTATAACCTCCTTTTTCTACATTGATAGGACATTGACTTTGGCTACAATGCATTTTGTCTTATTCTGGCGTTTTGTGCTTTGGCTCCGTAACATTCACACACAAACATATACATATTCAAGATTTTTGTGCCCTCTCAAATCTATTGCTTAAAATGCCTTACCATACTCAACTCTTTTAAATTTATGTGGCTATATACATGTAAACTACATTGAGTTACTACAATTAAATCTTTTACAGTATATGAAAATTTTTATTCCCAAATATTATTACATCTTATAACCAAAAAAAAAAGTTGGACATATAAGAGCTGATATGTAAATAATTTTAGTGCTAGAGGATAATTTCAAGGTCGTAACTTTAGAATAGTTTTAATTAATATATTAATAGACGTTTATTTGAGTGATTTTATAAACTCATTAAGAGCTTTAAGTAACTTTGTGTGATTACTTGTGAGCTATGGAGTAGCAGGTAACTCTGAATATTCTTCCATATACTTGTGAATTGTGTATGATTGAATCATGAATGACTATCTTTTATTAAAAATTAGACCAAATTATATGTATAAGTGTATGAATTGTAAATTCTCAAGTAAGTAATATTACAAGTAAATTTCTTTATAAGTCACTTTATTCACATAGTTAATATTTTAATTATAATTAATGTATTGTTGGATTATTGTTTCCTTTCAGGCATGTTTGTATATATGATGATATTTGATAGGAATGGAAGCATGATTTATTGTACCTTGTCTTTTAATGATATTATGTTTACTGGTGATTGAATATAATTGCCATGGTGATTGCATTTGTAATGGGTTAGAGTAAGGTGAAGGAATTTGTATGGTGAGATCTTTTACCACATGGTGGGTGGCCCTATAAGGGCTCCTTCTTTCATGTTTTCCTTTAGCTAGGATTGCACTTGAGCTATGAGACATATGACACCTCCTTAGTTTTGTTCTTTTAAGTAGGGGAACCATAGTCAAACTTAAGCTCGGTACCTTTGGCTAGGTGTATCTTAAGAACTAGTGAGCTTGGGACAATTCAGTCAAATGGATAAGTTTTATTTGGACTATATATATGTGTTATCCTATGGCTCGATCAGTAGAATAAGGATAAACGGTTTTATAAGGAAGGCTGCGTATTACATATTGCATAATTGTATATTACATATTATGAATAACAATAAAGGTTTGCTTAATGATGATTAATTTGAAATTGTTTTTTTTATGAGGATTGTGATATATGCAAATATATATATATATATATGTAATCAATTATCTCTTTTAAATCATATGTGGTTTGCTTGTGTACGACAAAAACTTTTAGAAGTTACTGAGATGTGAAATCTCATCCCTTTATATTAACATTTTCCAGGTGATTGTTCTAGCAGGGAGCAAGGGAAGGTGTAACCCCCTCCGTGATTATATCCAAAATACGCGATTAAAATGAAATAAAGACCAATAGTAATCAAATAACATTTACTAACCCATCACATGATGGGGTTTTCATGAATACTTTTTGAAATCATTTATAAACTTGGTCTCATATTCACATTTTGAATACAATTACTACGCGAAGATAAATCACATTCATATAAATATAAGAGTGCACAACATAATCATCCCGGCAATCCCGGGTACATACCTTCGCTAAAGATACACAGGGTACAATTGCCCATTACAATTCTTCAAATAGGGATTACACAATCTCATCTCGAAGGAGTCCTAGCCGCTCCCTCCACGAGCCACTTGCCCTATCTAAATTGTTGGTAGGGGAGAGTGAGATTCGAGAGAATCTCAGTAGGAAACAGATACCATAATGCATGCATGATAGAAGCTATATGTATGACATGTTAGCTTTATCTAGATGCATGCCCCATAATGGTATTTCTGCATGCTCAATATTTCATGTAACAAGACTATGGCCACAGTAAAACATAAACAGAGCTTCATTTATTCAAATATACTCTACACAATCAAGTAAAGCAATCACATACATCACTACACAAGCAAAGATATCAAATACATGCAAGTAAGGTAAGTCCCCTACCTCCAGTCTTTTCTCCTCGATTTGCGTGCCAGCAACTCGGGGCTTCACATTCGATCTACAATGTCAAATGTACTATTTAGACACTTCCATAGTGTTTCTGGGGGTTATATGAGGCTATATTGAAAATTTACTAAAATACCCCCGGGGACCCGGCCCGGCCCCCGTACCCGGTCCGGCTGTACTTTTCTTGAAATTTTGACATGGGCTATTTTGACATATTTTTGCCCAAGGAATCCATTTTAGGACTCAGAATTATCAAATTCAATGTCAATTTACAAATTTACCCTTGGCAGCCCCACTTTAAGGGTTTAAAAGGTGTTTTTGTAATTATGCTTTTTCGGCCTTTTCCGAAAAAGTGACCAACTGTAACCCCACCAAATTTTCACTCCTCAACTCAATGGAATCATCAAATCATTGAAAATCCATCTCTAACCCCTCCAAACTAGGCTTGGCCGAAATTATGAATTCCCCGGGAAAAATTGGGGCTTTTCGGTTTCGGCTCCGTAAACGCGTTCCTTTCTACTCCTAACCACTTTATTGACCATTACATTGGGTTAGAACTACCATTTAGTATCAATTTGGGCAGCATAACACCTAGGCCAACCCATTTTCCAAATTTACAAACAAAGACAATCCGGTGAAATTTCACCGATTAAATCAACCACAGCAGCCAGAACAATCAAAGATTGAAGTTTCGAAAGTTACCTCAAGCTCCCTTTGGCTTTTACTCAATATGGCTGAACCCTAGCCCCTTTTAAACCATGAAAATTGAGCTTTCAAAACCTTAAAGAACATGAAAGAGAAGCTTAAAAGCAAGGTTATACGCGTTAGGAGCTAGATCGTTGGAGAAATCGGCTTACCTTGTGAGATTTCTCCTCTTTCTCTCTCTAAGAGCTCTCAACTTTCTCTCACTAGTTTCAGCTGGTTCAGCACGAAATGAGAGCTGAAGAAGATGAGAAAATATTTAATTCTATGCTGATGTCATCTTTTATTGAGATGATGTCATAATTCCCATTTTCGGATTTTCTGGCAGATTTTCTGCCCAAAATTTGAAAAATCATAACTAATTCTAGAAAAATCAAAATGAGGTGATTCCAAAGCAAAATGAAAGGTATTTAAGTCCTCTTAATTGGAAAAATATGATCCATTACCAAAAATCACCACAAAAGTCCAGAATTACACAAATTTCATCACTGCGCCAAAACAGAGTCCATTTTCGACCTCAAACGTTGGACAGTCATATCTCCCAGTTCCCAAAACGAAATGACACAAATTATATGTCCATTTTGAATCTTGGGATGTACAATTTAAGACTGGAAAGTTTCATAATTGTCTGACATCATTTGCCTAGTCAAAACATCCACACGAGAAGACTTCCCAGAATAGAGTTTCACTGGACAGAATTTCAGATTTTGCATCTTTGCTTCCAATGGTTCCATTTTCATACCAAACATCATTCCCACATAAATTTTTACAAGGAATCCATTGAAAACATCAAATCAATCAAATTCACATCTCATTGACATGTTTTCACAACAATCTCAACATGTCAACACAATTCACATTTCAAAGCCTAACATTGCAGCATTTCCATTCCAAAGTTCCAAACCAATTTCAATGACATCAAAACACACTATGACACCATTTCCAACACAATAACCCATTCAATTCTTCCCTCTATTCTAAGTCAATTTGGATGTTAATCCACAATTGAACTCAAATACAGGGTTTCAGCACTGCTCACAACACACACGAATCATATTCGAGTGCCAAATCACATCATATTCTGTAAAAGGGTTATTTATCACTAACCACATCCACTTTTAGAGTCATTAACCCTTAATCATAATTTAGGATCTTGCTAAACCGGGGCTTAGCAATCCACTAATCTCAGACTTATTCTCTAGCCTCGAGTCTCAAAATTTAGGGTATTACAGAAGGCACCTATGGAGTAAGCCTTTAAGGCCTTTTTGTGCTCCTGGAGCCATATTATGTTGTTTTTTATTTGTCATAACCTAAAGACTTCCGTATTTTAATTTTACTCATTAAAATTTTTTGAGGATTTAGATTGACACTATGGTGTGGGTTTTATTTAAACTGATTATGCATTTTGATGATTTGGATATTGGATATCCTTATTGGCTATATGTGAGATACCTTGGTTAAATATTTTTTTATTTGGTTTGATATGCTACACAAGTAGGAATAGAAGCACATCTTAATGAAAATTTCTAAGAAGATATAGAGGGGCTAATTCAAAGCATGTCACTAACCAAAAATATTTTTATTGGTGGGGATCTTAATGGACATGTTGTAGGGAGGCAGGACCGCACGAAAGAGTTCATGGTGGTTTTGGATTTTAGAAGCATAATAATGAAGGTCAATATATTATTGATTTCTCTATCACATATAACCTCAAGATTGTCAACACTTACTTTAAGAAGTAGGAGGAGCATTTAATCACATACAAGAGTGGAGCTACCAGGACATAAATTGACTTCTTTTTAGTAAGGAATCTTGACAGAAGACTTTGTACTAACTGCAAAGTGATCCCCGAGGATAGTGTGATAACACAACATAGGGTATTGGTCCTTGATATGAGCATTAAGTGTATAAAACAAAAGCACCTAAAAAGGTGCAAAAGGTTGCTAAAGAAATTTTGGGAGAATGAAAAGGTTTTGGTTGGCATGATAAGGAGACTTGGTTGTGGGTTGAGACTATTCAAGACAAAGTCAAGGATAAGCAAAATTGTTTTGAAGCCATACACTTGTGTAATAATGCCAAAATTTGGGAAAGGTATCCGTTGGGTAAAAAGATGCCTAAAAAGGCAGTGAGTAAAGCTCATGCTAAAGCGTTTGAGGAATTTTATAAGGAGTTAGGGAGCATAATATTGATGGAGATATTAAAGCTCATGCCTAAAAAGGCAGTGAGTAAAGCTCGTGCTAAGAGAGCGTAATATTTGAAAGATTACAAAAAACAAGGAGAGAAAATTGAGAGACTTAGACTAAGTGAGGTGTTTAAAGGATGAAGAAGGCAAAGTTTTGGTTATTGATGGAGATATTAAGAATAGGTAGAAAGCATACCTTTCTACGATGTTCAATGATGGAGGCGGGGTTGACTTGTGACTTGGAAGATTTGACAACTTAGAAGGTGTGTCAATTTGTCATTTTACTATAGGATTTGAGTTGGTGAAGTTAAGTAAGCTCTTAAGAAAATGGAAAATTGTAAAGTTGTTTGACCCGATGGTATTTCTATTGAAGTTTGAACATGTTTGGGTGAAGATGGTATGTTGTGGCTTACTAAGCTATTTAATGAGATTTTACGATTCTAGAAAACGCCTGATGGGTGGAGAAAATGTACTTTGATCATATTTATAAAAATAAAGGGGACATTTAGAATTGTGCAAACTACAGAGGAATTAAGCTAATGAGTCTTATAATGAAATTATAGGAAAATATGATTGAACACATGTTGAGGTTAGATATTGGAATGTCTAAGAACCAATTTGGATTTTTTCCATGAAGGTCCACAATAAAATTACTAAGGAGCTAATGGAAAAGTATTAGAGAAAAGAAGGGATTTGCATACGGCTTTCATTAATTTGGAAAAAGTGTATGACCATGTGCTAAGAGATGTATTTTGGAAAGCCTTGGGAAAGAAGAGGGTACTTGTTGCATATATCAAAGCCATTCAGTACATGCTTGAGAGGGTAACATCTCGTGTTATAAGGGCTAGATGTGAGGCAAAGGACTTTCATATAAAGATTGGCCTACATTAGGGATCGGCTTTTAGCCCTTATTTGTTTAACTTAGTTGTACACATTATAACTGAGCATATCAAAGAAGAGATCCCTAGTTGTATGCTTTTTGCTTATGATATAGTTTTGTTGGCTGAATCTAGAGAGGCAATTAATTTTAAACTTGAGATATAGAGAAGGAGTCTGGAGTGGAAAGACTTTCATCTGAATTGGAGAAAAAGCTGAATATATGCATTACAATTTGGATAAGAGAAAAGTCAGAAGTAAAGTGGAAGTTAAATTGGAGGGGGCAAAGTCATTTGGGATCAATTATACAACAAGATGGTGAAAATGATGGGAATGTTAATCATAAAATTTAAGTTGGATGGTATAAATGGAAAAAACCTATTGGGATTATTTGTGATCGAAAGGTATCAAATAGCAGCAATGATTGACAAGGGAAATTTTATCATAGTGCTATAAGAGCAGTAATGGTATATAGTAGTGAATGTTGGGCTTTAAAGGGACAACATGAACATAAAATAGGACAACTGAGATAAGGATGTTAAGATCGCACTGGTGGCAAAATCACTTTTTAGATCAGGTAAAAATGACTTTTTAGACCGTTTCAGGATAAGGCCTTGAAACAATCAATCTAAAAAGTCTGTTATTTTTTAGACAAGTTATACAATCAGTCTTAAAACTAACTTTTTTATACCGATTGTTTATACATCGGTCTAAAAAGAATGTCTTTTTAGATCGGTTTCCAAACAACTGGTCTAAATGTCATCCTTTTTTGATCGGTTGTTTGGACAACGGGTGTAGAAAGTGAGTTTTAAGACCAGTTGTGAAAGTTTTCTTCTTCTTTTTTTCTGCTTATCTATTGATCATTTACTCTTTGCTAGTATACCTTGAGAGTAATCTAAGCCATGATTAAACATCCTAAAGCACACTTCCAAGGCCATACTGAGGTATATAATTACTTATCACTCATACTTAGCTTATATATTCAAATTTGCATGCCAGGTCTCTATATTCAATTTATACAACTCATGGAATTTGTTATATATACAATTAACAACTTATAACAAAATAAATGTTGCTATAGGGACTTCATTTCTGCTTGCACTTACCATTACTTCTTTCTTTAGCTTTCTTATTGGAAACTTGTAACCTAACATGTACCTTCATCATGTAATGACATGTTTAAAACTATCATGCATTAACTATAAAGCACATAGGCCTATGACATGTCCCAAACAAGTTCACATGTATAAATGCATGATTTCACATAATCACATAAAAACAACAAACATGTCAATTCATGCAAGCAACAACTATGCATATAAGAGCAAGGTAAAGTTATTTAATTTGATACCTTTAAGCTTAATCTTCTCTTACTTTCTTGGTTTTCCTTTCTTTCTATACTATGAGTTTCATTGTACAAGCCTCTAATTCCACTTCCATAACATAAAATGGCCCTATGTAAACATTGGATATCATTTGCTAAACTTATTATGACCACTAAAATTATTAACATCACAAAACTTCTCTTACTTGTCACTTAAATCTCAACTTTGCACTTTTATTTGAACAAGTTTTGTAGAAAAGCAGAGGGAAGAAAAAATCCTCAGTTTTACAAAAAATCAAAGGGAAGAAAAAGTACAAAGGTCAATCTTTCAAATCCCATACATGTATCATCTATCTCACAAAAATTGTCCCATGCCGAGACATAAACCCAATTAGATATGAAAACCACAAGTTGTCCTACGCAGATCATCAACAGACAGTAATCCAGCACATAACATGTAATTGAAATTACAGCAACACTTTAGAGTTTATGCATTGAAATGCAACTTGTCACAACAAAGAGTTCAAAAATTATAGCAGAAGCAAAGTGTATTAGCACAACATTGGATTCAAAAACTCACTATTGTTGTAAAAGCTCATAAATGAATTCAGCACAACATTTGCAGATGAACTCAATGTCTTTTTAAGGAAAGAAGTCAATAAGATCAAACATTTGTAACGCCAAAGCCAGACAAAACATTAACTTGCTAACTTAAAAAACAATAAAAGTAATACAAAATTTTTTAAATATACATTTACCTTATGAGTAAATTCAGCTATGCTTAGGGTGATAATGTTATAAATGTGTCTCAAAACATACAACCCATATAAGTTGGACCCTGATGGTTGCTTACGGCTCTGAAAAAGAACATAACATTATTAAAACATGTATAAAGAAGAGCTTATTGAACACATTCTTATAGTAAACAAATATGTACTAACCTGTGGGATGGTCCATTTATGGTCTTTTACCTCATGAACATGGTTATCACATGTAGCATTTCAAAATGTCCTTATAGCCCTATCATCAAAATCACAAAGGTTACTTATTTTGCACAAATTCCATGAACTGCCAACAATAGATAATGCAAGAAAACATACAAGTTCATGGTCTTCTTTAATTCACTCCTTGGTTTGTAGTGGAGGAAGCATAAAAGGATGACAGTATAACTTTTCTTTAATAGAAGAACCAATTGCCAATAATCACTAAAAAAGGGATGACTATTAAGCAACTATAAAGCATTATATATAGTATGAAATATTTACTCGCTTCTTACGTATACACATATGGAGCTAAGAAACACTCAGTTGCGGTTTCACTAAGCCTCTTTGATAAGTGTGTATATTTGATAGCAGTAGTGGTCCCTTTTATCGTGGATTTGAACTAGGAAAATGAATCCCAATTTATCGCTTTTGCCATAGAAAACCAACCTATGATTCATGTACCTATAATAAAGCAAGCACATAAATTATGATGGAGTAATTTTTAAAATATTTACTTCCAATTAAAGAAGATACATTAAAAATAGTTGGACAATCACAACTATAAGCTGTTGTCTAAGAGCTACCAGGGACATTAAATCATCCCTCTCAAGATAGCATGCCACCCCTTACTTGCCAACAGCTGAATCCGTAAGGCACAATTTTGTTTAAAGGATGTATCATATACCATCAAAATCACTTGTTGCATGGCATTCAATTAAGGCTATGAAGCTTCTTGAGTAGAGGTAAGTGCAATTAGGGGCTGTGATTTGGGTTTCCTCAGCTCAAATATAAATAAGGTTCTTTGGCTACAAGATGAAAGAATTAAGCACATTGCTCATAATCTTGAAATCATCAGCAGGGATAAGGGCAGGTGCATCTGCAATGATCACCTTTTCAACTGCTACTCTGACATGATCATATTTTATTTGTTGGTGGTGGACAGCTGATCCCAAGTTATGCACACTTCCCCATGTAACTAATCATCTCAGAGTATCCTCCATAAAAAGGTCACAAGGCTCAAAAATTTCTTTTCTAGGACCCTTTAATAACTGCCCAATATTGCAACAACTCCCTTTAGTGCTCTGCTTAAGTACAAGCAAATGTGCCTGGGGAGCACTAGTATCTTGTCTTGTGATCACAATGATCATCATTTTCTCCTTTATCTTGCTCAACCAGGCTTTTAATCATGCATCAAATGATGCTTCTACCTTAGCCCTTGCTTCCGTCTCACAATGGCCAACATATGCTCCATCTCCTCCTTAGTCACTACACTTGAGGAATAGCGTGGGGCTGCTCCAAAGTATTCCCTTATGCCTACCCTTCTCCAACTCCCCTGACACGACCTGGATGCTCATGGTTTCCTGTAGTAACCATCAGGATTTTGTTCCTCTCCTAAGACCTAAAAGATTTCTTGGCTTGTTTTCTTTTGAAGTTCCTCCTGTAAGATACAAATGACAAACATAAGTAATGGAATTTGTTTACTAAATAATTAGTAACAACAATGATACTTACAAATTTTTTAGCAATTATACAAGATTGTTTCCTTGTATAAGACTCACTCCTCTTTTGGCTAGCAAACAACCATTTTTTTGCGATATATTGGAGATGATGGAGAAAGAAGAACAGAAGAATCGGATTGAGCTGCTTCTTTCAGTCTCTTTCATTTAGCCGCAAACAAGTCTTTTTCAGCCTTTACATAAGCCCCACGAGATATTGTATGAGGGCAATCATTCTTTTTACCATTTTCTTGTGATTTTTGCCTTTTCCCTATGAATAAGGGGAAAAACGTTACAATCAATAAAGACAAATGATACGTAAAGAAAATGCAAAATAAGTTAACTCACCAAAGCTTTTATAGTAGTCTAAAACCTAAAGAATTCTTGCCAAGGCTCTTCATCAATATATGAATATTTGTTGCACATGTTAAGACGAGGCTCACCATCTTTCACCTTGATATGCACTTAATTATTGGCTAGACTTGTCTTATAATTCCTCCAGTGTTCACAACAATACGTTATTGTCTTCTTATACAAGATGTCACTTTGAGGAACATTGTAAGTGAGCTATGCATGCATTGAAGTAGTTAATGACAAATTCGATAATGCAACCATATAAAAGAGCATTTTATACCTAGATATTATCCCAAATATGTTGCTTCACACATTCATCGATATTTCTCCACTCCTCTATCAAGATGCTAGGCTTGTTGTGTGCTAAGAGGCCGACAAAACTCCTATACTGGCTTGCATTAGTCCCGATTGATTTCCAATATCTATCAAACTCAATCAATATCTTTTCCCCAATCTCCGACTGAGGGCAATGTCTCTTAATCATGTGTCTCTTCTACCCCTTTGTATAGACTAGTTTTCTAGGCTCACTATGATTCTAGCTCAGAGATTGCTATGCTCACTCTGACTAATACTAGCTAGCTCACTTTGATGAACACTAGCTGGCTTCAGAGCAACTATACTAGGATGCCTTGGATCCGTCATTTTCCTATGATGACAACAAAAAATGGTAGTTTTAAACATAAAACAACTATATACATAATTTAAATATAATTCACAATGATAATTACTTTAGCTAGCTAACTTTTAAAGTAATTTTATAAAGGGATATCCTTTTATATCCCTTCATGATGATCGTTTCTTGTGCCGTGTTCATTATATGCTATATCTCCTTCATTCAATTATGGTAAACCCCTAGAAAAAGAAGGAGTCTCAAGAAGATCATAACTTGAACAACTTTTCTTATCAATATAAAAGACCCTTTTTCCTTGGAGAGCTACATACCACATTTTATTTTCTTGATCGGTAATATAGACAACTTGTTTTGCCTGATCAGTTATAATAAAAGGCTCATCTCTAAAACTTTGACTATTTAGATATACTAATATAAATCCTAAATGATCAATTTTCGCACCATTATTGACATCAACCTACTTGTGTTTGAAAACTGGAAATTTAATTTTAACTTAGTTAACCACCTAAAGCTCTTCAATAACCCTATAATAAGGTATGGTTGCCAATTTAGGGTTCTTATCTTTTGAACTAGAGAAGTGCATAGATTCAACCACTAACATAACACCACTTTTTGGAAAGTGCTCCTATTATCTAAGGACTTCATGTAAAAGGTATAACTATTAATCAAAAATAAAGTCCAACTTATGATGTCAACCTCAGTACCACGTGCTAACCATTTATTGTATCAGAAACACATTCTTCTCCATTATTTAAACCAATGTGCAAAAAATTTGTTATGCTCCTTAATTAACCTTTATTCAATCATTCAACTATTGTCTTTCCATACAATTTCTTTGTTAGCATTAATATAATCTTGAACTTAATCAGCATTATTCAAGATGTACAAGTAGACTTGTTGCAATTCATCAGGATCCAGACTCTTTACTGTAGCCCTGCATCTGCCCCCTTCTTCATCAATACGTTTAGGAAGCCTAATATGTCTTACGTTTGACAAGTTGACAAAATTCTATGACTTCTTCATAAACATATTTTTGAACAATAGATGCTTCAAACTGGTTTGCATTCTTTAGATACATATTTAGGATTTTCATAGTTCTTTCAATTGAGTACATTCATCATAAATAGATAGGGCCACACAACTTTATCTCCCTTACTAGATGAAAAATTAGATTTGCCATGATGTCAAAAAAAGAAGTAAGAACAAGCTTCTCAAGCTGGCTCAGGATCATATATCCTTCATTTTGAAATTCATAAAATCTTTCCGTCTCAATAACCTTACCACAAATAGCGTGAAAGAAGACACAAAGTCTAGTCAAAATATTTTGAAGATCATATTCGACAATGCCTTGAACAACTACTAGGAGTAGTTGTTTCATTAAGACATGACAATGATGAGACTTTAGCCTTACTAATTTAAAGTCTTTCATTGACATAAGCTTCTTATATTTTAAGAATACCCTGAGGGAATTTTGATGCAATGAAACACTCACAAAAACTTCTTTTCATATCCTTAGACAAAGTATGAGGAGCTGGAGGACAAAAAATTCTCTTACCATATGGCCTTGGATGTAATTCTTCTCGTATTCCCATTCCTTGCAGATCTAATCTTGCCTTCACACCATCCTTAGAACTATCTTGTATATTGAGCAGTGTCCCAACAATGGTATCACATACGTTTTTCTCTATATGCATGAAATAAATACAGTGTCTCACATCAAGATTACGCCAATATAGAAAATCAAAGAAGACAGACTTCTTTTTCCATATATATTTTTCATTTATACTCTTCGTAGTCATACCAAAGATAATATTGATATTTTTCATCTTTTCATAAACTTGCTCCCCCATCAATGCCTCCAGAGCATCTTCAAACAATTGGCCACCAAAAAAGGCTTTCTTTAATCTACGATATGGGTGGCCCCATCTAAGAAATCTCTTATAGCCAAGATAAACCATCTTTCTTTCATGTTGAAGTTGATGGTAGCATGTGCCTTCTTCACAAATCAGACATGCTTTATGTCCTTTAACACTTTATCCTAACAAGTTTTCATATGCAGGGAAGTCATTTATAGTATAAAAGAAAAATCTCCTTCTTGTTTATGTCAAAAACATTAACACCTTCATCCTACAACTCTTTCAAGTCTTTTATCAAGGGTCTAGGTAAACATCTATGTCATTTTTGGGTTGTTTTGGTCCAAAATCAACATAGACAACATGATAAACATTTGTTTCATTCATAACATAGGAGATACGTTGTAAATAAGCAACAGAAGGATTCACGCCATAAGGATACTGCTTAGGCTACCATAAGGATTCATGCCATCCATGCTAAGCCCAAACCTAAGGTTCCTAGGTTCTTCACCAAATCTAGCTGGATGTTGAAGCTTTCTATCAGAAATCCTCTCATCCACATGCCATCTCAAATTTTTTGCACCAATTTCATTAGCAAACAAGCACTTGAACATTGGTATGATTGGAAGATACCATAACACTTTTGCAGGGGCATTATTTGATTTGTACCTCAAGGTTTCACATATCGGACACTGCTGCTTCTCTTTATGCTCTTTTCTATACAATATATAATCATTAGGGCATGCATGGATCATTTTATACTTCATCTCTAGTGGACACAATATTTTCTTAGCATCATAGTATCGACAAGGCAATACATTATCATTTGGAAGCATGTCCTTAAATGCCTCAACCGTTTCTAAAAAACTCTTGTCGCTCCATTTATGCCGTGCTTTCAAGCTACCAATTTCGATACTACTTTCAAAAATTGGTATTTTTTACACCTTGGGTACAGTGTCTTCTCAGCATCACTGCACATATTTCCATATGCTTGTGATTGCTCAAAGGCCTCTTCTTCTATATCTAGAATAATATCCTCTATCCAATTATCCATATCCATGTCATTATCATCAAAGGTCACTCCCCCTATTGTGATGCACTTGGCATTTCTAATTTTTCACCATGCCATACCTAATTGTATAACTCTTACAAAATCCTTCATAAATTAAATGTGTATATATATCTGTAGCACTTAGTCGCTTCTCATTCAAACATTCTACACAAGAGCAATAAAACATCCCACTATCATCATTGGCATTTCTTCTAGCAAAGTCTAAAAAATCCCTTACCCCATTATCATATAAAACACTTGTCCATTTAGCTTTTTTTTCTCTTTTCTATTTTTCCCCTGGAAAAGGCAGGAACAAGATTAGAGCATGCAATCATCATACTCAAGTATCTAGTTTAACTACTACATAATAAACAAGTACATAGCAAATTTTATATTATAATGCATTATATATGGCAAAGATTAGTTTGGCAGGCATCAATTCAATTAATTAATTGCAAAGACTAATTAAATTACTCATTAATCACTTAAAGAAATCCTTTGGAGACTAAAAACTACACAATAAATATCAGTTTGGTATGATGGGTGGATTGCATGTTGGAAGAAAGGCTTTGAAGACCGGAAACTACACAGTAATAACTAAATACAAAATAAGCTACAGCAGCAATAATAGAAAAGTTGAATTTTAGCAATAATAAAACCTAGATTCACAAACAATCATAATTAATTGAAGAGAAATGATAGTACATGTCTCATGAAATAGTTGTAAAAAATTATTTCAAGTTTGAGTTGAAATAGGCAATATTTTTGGCAAGAAAGATATTAGACACTGCTGAAGATGGTACAAAACTACTAATATCCTAATAGAAGCAAAGAAAATTAAAGTTTTAAGGAGCTACACAAGGTAAAATCAAATAGACCATACTTTTAGATTATGATGGGGTAGATCGGTGTATTATTTTTTGAGTAGGAGAATACCAAATTTCACCAAGGATTTTTAACCACCTATGAACCCAAACTGTACATTGTCTTCATGTTGTTACAAATTTTAAAGTAACAGAAACAAACATGTCATATTTTGCTCTCTCCTACCACTTATGCATGGGTAGTGGAATTCTAATTCAATATTCTAATACAAAGTTGTTAGAGTTGATCGTTAGGTTATGATTTCGGTACTTTATTAGATTATAATATATGAACAAGCAAGCTTAAAGTTTACACTGTAAAATTTTGTGCTCTATTAAAAACAAATAATCACTATACTTACATTTTAAGTGGGAATTATAATATATGAACAAGCAAGTTGTTTGATTCTATTACTTCAACAGGCTTGCAAAGAGAGGTAGGGGGATGCGGTAAAAGCAAGATTAATTAAAACCTTTCAACTATAAACTAAACCCACCAAGAGAAAAGACTAGACAAAAGGAACCAAGGGATAAGACCCAGGTTTCAACCGCTATTTCTGCTTCCCAAAAGTTCCACCGAACTAATGCAAGAAAATATAATCAACCCTTAAGAACATCCAAGCAAACATGAACAAGAGTAGGTAAGCTTCCAAACTTGAATTTGAAACATAAGAGCCTCATTACCCAAAAAATTGCATTTTGATTTCTAATGCTTCCAAATTTGGTTTATCACTTGTACCCTACAAAATGTTTCATTTTGAACTCATTGGAAGCATCAAAATAATAAAATCCCAACTCTAAATCCATGCCTTGTTCAGACCAGAATGCATTGGTAGCGATAAAATATGATTTTCAACATTTTATTCCATTAACTACAACATTCATACTTATAATTATCCATTTAACCTTGATTTCATCTTAAATCACCCCTTCTAACTTCTATAAAAATTTTGGAAGCATTTCCCCTTAATTTTCTTGCTTCCCAAAATTACAAAAGATCAAGAACAATACAATCAACACCGATATCATTAACATCATCAATGATCATTAAATTCATCTCTTACCTAATTTGCAAGCTTGATTTCTTGAAGCCTCTTCTCTTGAAACCCTTGACCTTGAGTTCCAAATATCCACTCTTGTTAATCATAACATAAAGATAGATTAGAAACCATAAGAGTCTTTATATGAGGAAGCTAGATGTAGAGATGAATTTGGAGTATAAATTTACCCAAGCTTGCTTGATCTTTTTTTCCTCCTCCTCCTCCTTCTTTTTTTCCTCCTAAAGTTTAGGTCTCTCTTCCCCTTTTCTCAGTTTGGTCAAAACTAATAGAGTGTTTAAAATTATGCCTAAAGATTCAAGGCCACATGATAAAGGACATAAGGTCTCAAAATAGTCATAGATGTGCAAGTCAAAACAAAAATGCACCCCACACGTCTATTTCAAAGTTGAAAACTAAAATTTGGCAATACTAAAAATTGAAACATAAATAATGCCAAAATATGACCAATTGGACCAATACACTTTTATATATAAGGGAAACAGTAAATTGAGTAAATTCATTTACCATTCCATCTTTTTATAGCTCTTTTTAAACAAAAATACCAAATCATGCTACAAGAATAACAAAAGTAGTAAAGACAAATGGGTAATACCCAAACATGATTAAACCATCTCGAAACAATATCAAACGAATCAACTTCAAATTATTAATATAAAAAAAACTTGGAAAGTTGCTTCACGAGTCAAAGTCACTCTTTATACTCCCGAAGGAAGAAGAACGATCACCAATGCTTTTAGGCATGGAGAAGTCAGGGCTAGAAAGTTTTCAATTGAACCAAAATAAAGGTCAAGTTGTAACACCTTAGTTACATTATCTTTCTGATGAGTCTTTCGTAGGGAATATGAACCACTAGGTGATATTTCTTAACAAATAATTTCAAATCCTAACTCCAAAAATAGGATTCAAACATGCACTTGAAGGGGGGTTTTCTGAATAATTTAAAACTTTTCGAAGATTATTCACCATGGTCCCCTACCCATTATGACTCATCTTTCCTTAATTCTCTTTATTATCTTAGAGTGATTCTTTGCTTATTTTTATATGTGGAAGGATTCTTAACTAATGGGCTCGTACGGTGCGATTACCCACTTCTAATTCAATTATTACGCTTGGATAATTAATTCATTTGTCATGCGAGTTATACGATTATTCATTGCAAATATATTAATTAACATAACAGACTAGTGCGTGAATAATTTTTCTCTTCTTCATTGCAACTTCTTTCCTGGAACAACGTCATGTACTCCTCTTCTATGCTCAGCCGCCTATATGATTGGTGGGGGAGGGTGAGATTTGAGGGATTCTTAGTAACAAAGATTACAAACAATGCATGTAAGATGAATGCTAGTGCATGATATGCTTGCCTTACATAGACTCATGTTAACATAATGATATTCTGCATGCTCATTTTTTTGTGGAACATACTTATGGCCTAACAAAAATAGAAGCTGAGCTTCATTCATTCATACATGCTTGACATAATCAAGTAAAGCAACATAGTAAAGCAATGCACAGCATAAACATCACATACATGCAAGTAAGTAAGCTCATTACCTTTTGTCTTTGAGTGCCCTTTTTGTACCTTTTCTTCCAACCACTAAAGTTGCTTCCATTGCCTCTTCTTTGTCATCTCATGGCCCTAGATAAATGACTATATTATTAGAGCCATAACAAATAAATGTCCAATGGGATACTTTAGCCACTAGGACATGTCTCTTATATTTGGGTCTATAATTGTCCCAATTTTAAAAACTCAAAACACTTTGGTTAGTTAACTTTAAAGTTAACACATTAGCCCCAATGGATATTTAATGGGCCCACACTAACTTTATGGGCTTTACTTAACCATTGAAGTTCCAATTAATTTCCAATTACCCGTGCTTTATTATTTTCACACTATTCGATAAAGTTGGCAGATTTTTTCCTTAATTTTGAAAAATCATAACTAATTCTAGAAAAATCCAATTGCAGTGGTTCAAAGTTCTATGTGACGCTCATTAAGTCTAATAATGGGAAAAATATTAGCCACTACAAATTACAGGGCTAAAATTTCCCAGAACCATCAAGCAAAGCAACTGGTCCAAAAAACATTCAACATTAAATGCCTAACTTCAAAAATTCATATTTCAGAATCTACAAACCCAAATGACACATAATACCTATCAAATTAAAGACCTGAATATCTAATTTAATCCTAAAAATTTTTAAGGCCATTGGAGATGATTTAGTCATTCAAAAAATCATCACAAGCAGATTGCCTCCATAAATATGAAATTTGGTAGCACTTATACAAAAATCCAAAATTTTGGTTTTTCATTCCCATTCATTCAAGATTATAACCAGGGGCTATTCCCACACCGTTTTTCTTGGAGAATCCATTTATAAACTTAAAAACACCTCTTAGAAAAAATTTTATGCCTTCCAAGAATCCACAAAAACTTGACAAAATTACAACTTAATCAGTTCAAAGCGAAGCCTACGCTTACCTCTTCACATTTCTACAACCAGTTTGGTATTTCGGAGGCACTCCAGCTAACTAATGACACAAAACAACTCCAATTAGAAAACTGAGACCATTGAAATGAAGGTCTCAGTGAGTAGAACAACTTTTCTGAAGGACTTACCAGATGATAATGGCGATTCGGGGATAGAATCTGCCATGGAGCTCAAGAACTTTTACTATTCACTCTTTCTCTTTCTTCTAACCATTTTTGTGTCAATTTTTAGATTTTCTCTTCCCCCTAGTGCTGGCCGAAATGCTCATAAAGGGAGAGGGAGGTGCTTGATTTATGCTAGGTGCCCCCTTATTTAGTCCAATAGTGTCTTATTATTCCAAGTGTCCAAGTTGCATCATCTTTTCTCTCCCTTCATCCTAGGCATCACTTTTGTTAGGGGAAAGGAGAGGCCTGACAATTTTCTTAGACTCCCAAGTTCGGTATTAGTGAAGTCAAGTCCACAACTGGACCGGAGACTGGCGGATTTCCCTAACTTAGGTGACATGTGGCACCTTATGTTGTACCAACACAAAAGGCAAAAAACAAGTGTCATCATTAGGCACACGTGCCACCTTCCTACCAAGCCAACACAAAAGTGACATGGTACTTTGTCATAATGAGAAGACACTTGTCACTCTCTTATTCATCCTATACAGAAGTTGTGTCATCAGGACTCATCATTGCATACTTTATTAGCATTACTTTAATAAAGTTAAAAGTTACTTTATCTATTCTTACTAGGGATTCTACTTAGGACCGTGACACACATATCAAGGCCCAAAAGATGACACCAGGTCAGAATATGCATGGGCCCTACATGGTGCCACATACCGATGTCTATTGCCAAAAACGTAGGGTTCATATGTCTGCCTTGAAAATGCCATGTGCACACCTATACTAGCCTATTTCGCCCAACTAATCTGTACCTTACATTATGACATAGATGGATGGCATCTTCTACCAACCCAATGGCACTGTATATCTATCCTGTGTACATCTGGACTGACACTTTGATCATATTACCAACACGTATTGGGCCCTCTACTCAGTAGGGCTGGATCATATAGTTATCTCGAGTCTTTCTATTTCTCAAAATTCTTGAGACTCTTCCCAAATTAGGCTTAGTTGTCTACCTGATATAGGCTTATCCTTAACTCGCTAGGCTAAACAGTTAGGATATTACACAAGTGACAACAAGGTGTGGGTTAGTAACTGATGTGACTCTTCCTCGGTGAATCCAAACCCAGTGTTATGACACCGTTGAGCTTGCCTAAAGCCACCACTTTACTTCCCTTGCTACGCTCTTGCTCCAGATTCAGAGAGAGAGAGGATGGCAACGTTGTAAATAAGAACATCGTCAGAGAAATTTCAGAGAAAAGAGAGTTCATACTTCAAGGAGCAAGATATGCAGGGGAAAGAGAGGAGCCAAACTTTAATTAGGCACGCATCTTTTAGACCGGTTGTTCAAAACAACAGGTATTAAATCTATCTTTTAGACTAGTTTTTAAAATAACGAGCCTAAAATGTTTGACCTTTAAGACTAGTTATAAGATAGAACCGTTATATATGATTATTTTTTATAGTGTCAAATTTAGATACAAAATGATAAGAGCAAAACTTTTATATAATATATTTATACTTTGACTAATTACTGTGTTTAATGTTGCATATCTTGTAGATTATTCAACCAAAGATGAAGATGATCAAGAAAATAAAGAAGCTATCTTGTTGGGTTATGGAGAATGATCATCGGGAATAAAATCAAGAAGCAAGAGATTGAAGATAGAAGAAATTGCAAGTTCTAATGTGAATGACAAGATTCAAGCTCTTAGAAGTGATACTGGAGGTTTCTATGATGATATTAGAGGTTTCTATAATCAAATGATGATTGGAATGGGTTAATATAAAGCTATGATGAATTATATATAAGTTAAAGCACTTCTAGAGAAGTTACACTCGAGTGTGAGCTTATCACTGGATTGCTAGAGGTGTTACACTTGAATGCAGGAAGAACATACTCGAGTGTCAGGAAACTCTGTTCAGCTCTGTTTTTTTCTCCACCTGATAGAGGTCCGGTATTTTGGCCATATCTCTCAAACCATAAGTCAGAGTACGCTGAAACCAGTGGACTATGAAAGAAGACTCACAACACAAAAAACGTGTACTAAGATCACATTAAAAGAAGCTCAGATGAAAGAGGAATGAATCATGGTAAATGGCAATAAAATCACTGTCACTTTTGAAGACAGGTTTGGTATTTTGGACATACCTCGCAAACGACATATTGAATTGAGATGAAACTAGTGCCATATGAAACTAGACTCAAAGAACTTTGCAGGGATGGGTAATTGTCCTAATTTGAAGTTATAGTTTAGGAGATATGCCTTCTGGAAGTTGATGCCTGTGTGGTCTAGTAGGATATACACTCTTTCAATCATAAGTTGCAAAATACAAGGAGTATAGAGCCGATTCTTTTTGCATTGGAATACATATTACAAGATCTTTCTTATGATACATCATTTTCAATATTTAGAATCAAATGAATAAATTGAGTCTGACGTGGCCCCACATCACCTGCACTATAGGAAAATATCATGCTACTGTTGCCTAGAAGCTCAAATCTATAGTGCAACATACACATGCACTCGAGTGAGGCCATTCAGACTCGAGTAAGAGGCCAATACACTCTTGACTGAGAAATCTAACTCTTGCAAATATCATGCGAGTGTGTTCCAGAAGCGGCTGTGAAGTAGAAGAATTTCAGCAACACTCGAGTAAGAAATGTTATACTTGATTGATGTCTAGATTTACACTCGAGTTCTGTGAGTGTGACAATGAAAGTGTTGACCTGAGAGTGAGCTAGAATGTGAAAACTTGAAGTGCACTCGAGTGAGGAACGGAGTACTCGAGTATTGGCAACTTGCACTTCCAATTGCACTTGAGGTGTTGGTAAAAAGTGCAAGTGCACTCCCAAGGAGCTCTTCCAAGAAAAATAGAGCAATGCTATGTAACTTCTAAAAATTATAGGAATGATTGTATAACTTATTTTTCTTGCTTCTCATCACTCAAACACTTCATCATATTAGTGTTTAAGCATTTTTTAGGTGATCAAACAAGGATTAACTCACAACTTGAAAATGTGATAGTGGTAGAAGTAGAATGCAATACAGAGTTATAACAAACAATCTGAATATAGTTAAAGGTTATTTATTCATTATGTTTTCACTTGTTATTATACATAAACATTAATTAACATATATTTCAAGTAAGAAACAGGAGATTAAACATTTGAATTGCATCTTCAAGTATGGAGGTCACTCATGGCAAATATCGTCTCTCGAAGTGATGAGTCCTAGAAACCAAAAATTCAGCTTTTGACTAATGATCTAATATACCCATGACAAACACTTCATCATATTAGTGATTAAGATTTTTGTAGTGTGAAAACAGAAATTTAACATTGAGATTACATATTCAAATGAAAGAGTCAATTGTGGCAGGTAGTATCATTACACATCGAATATCAGCTACCTACGACGACAAAAGATTAACCCATTATGAATGAATGTCTAAAACAAAAACGCTTCACAACGTGACATTCAATTTCATAACGGAACATCCTACTCCAGAATTTGACGTACAGTTCATAATGAATCATTCCTCTTTTCAACAAGATGCTCTACTCTGCAATTGACATTTCATAGTGTCTTATTATTCAAATGCACTTAATGGTCAAACAAAGCAATGTGACTCCAACGGATGAATGCTTACAATGGTTATCTTCTACAACTATCTATAAATATGGCAGCATTCAGGAAGGGAAGAAGACAATGAGAGAACAGAGCAATGACGCTAACATGCGAATATCATGAGTCATCCACTTTAACCTAAACACTCTCTGTTTTACAACTTCTATATTACTTATCATTGATAGAATGATTATTTGTATTATACTTCAATGATCATTATATTTACTCTGTGAGAGAGTTGGTAAACAATTTCAATTATATTTCTAAATTTATCTTAGGGTAGAGGGACCTTGAGTGAGTTGATTTCCTTATGGGGGAAGTTGTAAAGAGAATCACTGGTAAGACTTTCTGCTCGTGAAACTTACAAGGTACAAGCAGTAGAGAACGTTGCTTCTTGTAAGCCTTACACGGGTAAGTAGGAGAGGATGGTCTTCAGGATTGCTCTGCTCGTAAGACTTGCCGTAATGGGGAGTATTTAAGTAAGAGATTTGTAAAGGCTTTTCTTGTGCCTGGATAAAACAAGAAGATAGTGGATTTGAAAATCTCAGGAGGAGCCTGGGGACTAGACATAGGCCATCAAAGATTGAACCAAACCAGAATAAATCATATTTTGTATATTCTCTTCCCTAAGCTCTTATGTTTCTAGTATATATTATTTTATCTAACTGTTGATTTATGATTCATTAGTTTCATACTTACTTTTTTCAGTATGATACGAAAATTTTTCCAAAGTTATTAATATTTTATCTTACACCTAACTCACCCCCCTTGTGTGTCAGCCGGTTCTAACATTTGGTATCAAAGCCTAGGCTCTTGTTTAAAGGACTTAATTGTCTCAAGAGTTATAATGGCTGATTTTGGGTGTTTTATACTTTGAGAAGGTTTTGATTATACAATCCCACCTCTTTTGAAAGATATTGATTTTTGGTTTTGGAAAGATAGAATGACTAGTTTTATAAAAGCATATGATTTTGATATGTGGAATATTTTTACAAATGCTTTTGATTTCAAACTGAGGAAGGATTGGATTGAAAAAGAAAGGAAAATGTTTTTGATAAACGTTAAGCAATGATGATTCTCTATAATGCTATAACAGAAAATGATTTTGAGAAAATTAGATTTTGTTATAATGCTAAACATATATGAGATGCTCTTAATTCTATTATACTTCTAAAAATTGTGTTGAAGTTGAAAGTGTTGACAATTCATGTGAAACTACACGCTACGCATCTATTGTGCATGAACAATTGGAAGTTGATGATGAAGATGGAGAAATCATAGAACACTTCTATACAGTCAATATGGATAGACAAGAAGAAGAGGATTCCCAAAAAGAGCTCATTATGGATAGACATGAAAAATCACTCTCTGGAGCTCAAGATGAACTTAAGGTAAAAAGTTCCAATTCTTCGTGTGATTTTTGTAAAACTGATTTTTAGAGTGTACAAAAGTTTGTTTCACAACCAATTATTGATTTTATTGAGAAAAGCAAAAATGTTTTCAAATATGCTGGAAAGTTTGTTGGGAAGAAAGAATGTCCAAATAAAATCCATTCGAGTTTCTACTCTCATGATCGACATAATACTTGCATGATATCCCATAATGCATATCTTCATACAATTTGCAATTATTGTGGCAAATCTGGTTATATTTCTCACACATGCTATATTAGAAGAAATTCCCATATGAGGAATAAGTATAAGAGACATGTAAGGGTTAGTACTAATAATCAAGGACCCAAGTATATGTGGGTACCAAAATGTCCATCTAGTACTTATGTGTACATATTGATTATAAGAAGAATGGATATAAAGATATGGAGAAAATGAAGAAGAAGCCAAGATTTTCTCATACAACAATAAACAGGTTCATTTCGTCTATATCAAAAATGAGAATCTCAGAGCACCCATTGCCAGAACTATAAAGTATAACCATTGAAAGAAGCAATAGATAAAAGGAGTATGTTTCACCTCAAGGAAGGGCTACCATAATGTACCATTCAACTATCTTGAGAAGAATAATAAGAGGATGATCTCTCATACATAAAGAAAAATTCTCGCAAAGCCTACATTATATGAGAAAGTTGTGCATAATCCAAATTAAATATGCTAAAACAGAGCTTTAAAGAAAGATGTAGTGGGTATGCAAAGGCAATCCTCTAAGTACCTAACGTGAAAGTAAGCAATAGTAAAACCTCCTATACTATAATCTTTAATATTTATTAAGGTTTATACCTTGTTACTTATTACCTTAGATATAAGCATTGCACATATGTTTTCAAAATCTTTGGAAAATTCATTCATAAAGAATTGCAATCTTCAATAGCTTATCATTTTATGTATATACGCATACTCCATGAGAAAATAGTTTTTCTTAATTCATTATGCTTAATTTCTTTGAAGTGACTATATTCTTAGAGCATGTGAATTATGATTCTTTCAAGCTAACTGTGAGTGGATCCAAGTAGAATTGGATACAGAAGGAAGAAAAAGGGTTATATGATTTTTACAGGAATAATTTGAAAAAGAAGCATGACACTCAAGTGCAGAAGTGAACACTCAAGTACAAGGCATGTTAACACCCAAGTACTGGTTGATCACTTGAGTGCATATTTGAATCCTGTCCTCTGTTTTTAGTTTGTAAAATAGAGGTTAACAGAGTGTGTAGAAACTCTAAGTAGACTCTCGAGTTCATCAAATGTTCCAACACATACTCGAGTGAGATGTGCGCACACTCGAGTGCATGAAGAACTCATCCGAAAGTGTAGCAAGAACTCTCGAATGCCACAGGTACAATTGCATGAATTAGCTTCAAAACATGGTTTACTCAAGTGATATTGGAGGACTTGAGTACAAAGATATAAGAAGGTGGAAACTAATTTGAGTGGCTACAAGTTACACTCAAGCAAGGAACGTTGTATTAGTAATTCCAAAATTCAATAGTTGCACCTATTCTTGCCAACTTAATTTGAATTGGTTAATACTTACTTATTGTAGCATACCATTAGCAATCAATCATTTATATTTTTTGAAATGTTTTCCAAATTGCTATATGAACCAAAAGTGAAAGTATACATAGTTTTTCTATATGTCTATGTTTTGAAGTGCACAATCCAAAAATGTGTTTTGGTTTCAATTCATTATAAAAAGTTCATACACATGATATGAAAATTATTTTGTCTGCATCCAAATCGGTTTCAAAATTTGAAGTTAATATTTTTATATACTAAATGTCAAAAATGCTTCAAATTCATTTACCAAAATATTTTCCCATCGTTGACATATTGATCTTAAATGTGCTATCCAATACTTGAACTCTTTAGTCTTCATTCTCTAACATGCTAGACTTTAAGTCTAACAAGTTAACTATCAGTGTATTTCCTTGAAAAGAATTCAACTTGTGAAAGTCTTATGCCTGATGCATAAATCTTCGGTTTATTAGTGCATTGAATGTTGATGCATTAACCATTATTATGGAATAACATACTAATATTCTAAAACTCTAGTCATTTGGACTAATGAGTAAGTGTTTCATCATCCATAAATCAATGTACTCATTTTGTTGCTCAAATACATTAATATTTATCTTTATCCATCTTTGAGTAACTAGAGCCTTAAACTTTAAGTCTTGCTGCCTTGAATATTCATCCATTTTAAGACGTAACTCTAAGAGGCAAGATTATCTCTTGATCAATACTAAAGTCATCATACTTATATATGTCTATCAAGATAAGCCTTTTTGATCAATTCATTTTTCATATGAATTTTGCTCTTGGGAAAATTCTCCAACATGTTAACTCTTATAATTAACATGTTATCTTTTTCAAACTCCTTAAGGAAGTTTTCTGATATATATTTTGTAATTGTTGACTTCCATTGTTTTTGGCATAAGCATTGATATTTAACAAACTTCATAAATGAGTTTTCATGCATTCAAAATCTTAATGTGATAATGCATATTTATGGTTCGAATGCACATTTGAGGTTTTGAAACAATTGGCATATCACATTATTATTTTTGAAAAAATTGTTTTCATTCATGATTTATCATTTCATAAAAGTTGGTTATTATGGATAGATTCTCTACTCTCTTTGATCCAACTTACATAGATTGCATGAAAATCTTATCAACGACATATTTTCAATATAAATTATATTTACAAATTGTCATTGATCTTTGAAAATAATCACTTTTGGTATCACTTGTTTGTTACCCTTTATAATCTAATAGCTTAAATTTATTTAATTGTATAAAATTATATCCTGGTCTTTGTTGTTTATGATACTATTTTATCAAATATCATATAATTTAATTGTATAAGAGCATAAGGGTTATAATGCATAATATCTTAGGACCGAAGAGGAAGTTGGGTACCAAAGAACATATATTTATAACTTTGGAGGAGTTGACGAAAATGCTCTACTTTTGGATACAAAGATCAGATAAATGAAGCATAACTGACAGTGTTGTTGTGTGAGGGGAAGCAAAATATGTGATGTCAATCAAATGACACCTCAGGACTAGCAAGTGACTAGCTATTGATACAGCTGGAAAAAGGCATAATATTCTATTAGAATTGGTCCTCCTGGTCCTTAAGTCTTTGGTCCATCTACCAGGGGTTATCATAAAAAGGAGGTTCAACACTTTCACACCAACCTTACTATAAACAATGCTGAGATCATCATTTGATAAATGATAAAATGAAGTAGCTGTGTGACTTAGTGAACCAGAACATCAACGATCTATTTGAGATTATAGATGACAAAATAAAGGAGCTATGCTATAGTGAAATTGAAGGTTCTCGATGGTGTTTGCTAAGCAAGGGGCACATACTATGCTAAGGCCTTATTTTGAGCTCATCTTGGTATCTAAGCATCCACAAAGATTACACTTCAAAAATCTTTAGTACTGATCACATCATCAGATAGTGACTCACTGATCTACATAGGATTATGACTGGAGTGATTATGACATTACTCGAGTGAGGTATTGTATTATTACTCAATTAAAATTCTCTAAGTTGCATCACTTGAGTAAGCAATCAAGTAATGGTCAAGTAGGATCAATCAAGTGACTACTCAGGTGATATTGGGATATATCCCTTAAAACTTTTGATTAGAATTGTCATTTTCCAAATCTTCATACTTTCAAAATCATTTTTTTAAAGTTTCTATAGGTCTTTCAAATCCAAGAGAGATATTAACTATTTTCCTAATAATAAATTATTTTTAAGCCATGCATCAATTAAGGGGGAGCTTTGCATTTACTTGTGTTTTATATATTGAAACCTTATCTTCTATTTGAAAGAAAATCCTTTTAACACAATCATCTGTATTTACTCTGTCTTGATTAGTTTTGATGATGAGCTACTCTTATATTATTCTTTTCATAATCTTAATCTTAACATATCATATGGAAAGGAACCTTTTGTTACTTGATCGAACAAACATTTCTCTTTGCAAAGATTGATTTAAATTTACGACAGGAGAATTTAATTTGCACAATAACGTTCCTCAATGTACTACAAGAAGAAACTATCAAACTTGAGGAAGGATGTTCGAATGTTTTTAAGCAAGGGAAATATATTGGCTACAACATTCAAAGCAATAAATACATATGCCAATACAAATGAGCATTGAACATGCTAAACAGAAGCTCAACTCAATTGTAGAATCCTAGTAACAACATGAACATACATCAAAGTTGCATAGTATGATGTGTGGAGAACACAACATCATGAACTAGCATTGCCAAAGAATAAAACAATAGACTTCATGGAGTGTGTCATCATTTTTCAAAATCTACATGAGCATTTTTAAACCTTTTCTCTTTATATTTCAAGAATACGTTTTACCTTGATTAAAAAAGTTTTCTTGAAAACCTCTCCAACTCTAGTTTTAGTATCATCCAATTAAAAATAAAAATACTTTCACGTAAGGGGACAATAAACTATTTTCTTGACTCATTCATTTTGATTAATAAAAAGAAAGGCATTTCTACTTTTGATTTCAAACTTCTCCACAAGCCTTACTTCTTTATATTTCTAACTTTTTGCTGATGTCAAAAAGGGGAGGAAATATTGTATGAAAAATATGTGCGTCTAATATGACTCCATACTGATACAATTTTTTCATAAAGGATTTATTATCATCAAAAAAGGGGAGAATGTTAGATATGATTAGTTTTGATGATGTTAAATATAGATGCGAAATGATAAGAACAAAAAGTTTATATAATGTATTTATACTTTGACTAATTGTTGTGTTTATTGTTGCATATCTTATATATTAGTCAAGTAAAGATTGAAGATAATTAAGAAAATAAAGAAGCTACCTTGTTATGTTATGGAGAATGATCATCGGGAATAAAATCAAGAAGCAAGAGATTGAAAAAAGAAGAAATTGCAAGATCTAATGTGAATATCAAGATTCAAGCTCTTAGAAGTGATACTAGAGGTTTCTATAATGATACCGGAGGTTTCTATGATTAAATGATGATTGGAATGGGTTAATATGAAGCTATGATAACTTATATAGGAGTTATGACACTTCTAGAGAAGTTACACTCAAGTGTGAGCTCATCACTCGAGTTCCAGAGGTGTTCTACTCAAGTGCAGGAAGAACACACTCGAGTATCGGGCAACTCTGTTCAACTCTATTTTTCATTCCACCTGATAGAGGTCAGGTATTTTGGCCATTTATGTCAAACCACACATTAGATTAAGCTGAAACCAGTGGCATATAAAAGAAGACTCATAACAAAAAAATGTGTACTAAGTTCACATTGAAAAAATCTCAGATGAAAAAGATATGAATCATGAAAAATGACACTAAAATCACTATTACTTTTCAAGATAGGTTTGGTATTTTGGACATAACTCACAAACGACATATTGGATTGAGATGAAATGAGTGCAATATGAAACTAGACTCAAAGATCTTTCTAGTGATAGGTAATTTACCTAATTTGAAGTTATATTCTAGGAGATATGTCTTCTGGAAGTTGACACTTATGCTGTCTAGTACGATAGACACTCTTTCAATCATAACTTGCGGAATACAAGGAGTTTAGAGCTGATTCTTTTTGTATTGGAATGCATATGACAAGAGATTTCTCATGATACATTGTTTTTCATATTTAGAATCAAATGAATAAATCAAGTTAGACATGGCTCCATATTACCTGCGAGTCTAAAAATACACTCTTAGAAAATATCATGCAAGTGTTGCCTAGAAGCTCAAATCCATAGTGAAATAAACATGTGTACTCGAGTGAGGCCATTCAAACTCAAGTAAGAACCCAATACACTCATGACTGATAAATCTCACTCTTGAAAATATCATGCGAGTGTGTTCCAGAAGTGGTTGTGAAGTAGAAGAATTTCAGCAACACTCTAGTAAGAAATGTTACACTTGAATGATGTCCAGATTTACACTCGAGTTTTGCGAGTATGAGACTGAAGGTGTTTACCCGAGAGTCAACTAGAATGTGAAAATTTGAAGTGCACTTGAGTGAGGAATGGAGTACTCGAGTGTTGGCAACTTGCATGTCCTACACTTCCAATTACACTTGAGGTGTTGGCAGAAAGTGCAAGTGCACTCCTGAGCAGCACTTCCAGGAAAAATAGAGCAATGCTACGTAACTTCTGAAAATTATAGGAATGATTGTATAACTTATTTTTCTTGCTTCTAATCACTCTAACACTTCATCATATTAGTATTTAAGCATTTTCAGGTGATCAAACAAGGATTAACACACAACATGAAAATGTTACGGTGACAAAAGCAGAATGCATTACAGAGTTGTAGCAAACAATCTAAATACTGTTAAAGGTTATTTATTCATTATGTTTTCACTTTTTATTATACATAAACATTAATTAACATATATTTCAAGTAAGAAATAGGATATTAAACATTCAGATTGCATCTCCAAGTACGGAGGTCACTCATGGCAAATATCATCTCTCAAAGTGATCAGTCCTAGAAACCAAGAATTTAGCTTTAGACAATGATCCAATATACCCATGACTAACACTTCATCATATTAGTGATTAAGCATTTTGTGTGTGAAATAAGAAATTTAACGTTGAGATTACATATTTAAATGAAAGAGTCAATTGTGGCGGGGGGCATCATCATATATCGAATATGAGCTACCTACCACGACAAAAGATTGACCCATCATAAACTAATGTCTGAAACACAAACGCTCCACGATGTGATATTCAGTTTCATAATGGAACATCCCGCTCCACAGTTTGACGTACAATTCATAATGAATTATTTTGCTCTTTAATGAGACGGTCCACTCTACAGTGGACATTTTATAGAGTCTCACTATTCAAATGCACTTAACTGTCAAACAAATCAATGAGAGTCTAATGGACAAATGCTTACAGCGGTTATCTTCTATAACTCATCTATAAATATGGTAGCATTCAAAGAAGAGAAGAAGACAACAACATAATAGAGCAAAGACGCAAACATGCGAATATCATGAGTCATCCACTTTGGCCTAAACACTCTCTGTTCTACAGCTTCTATATTACTTATCATTGAAAGAGTGATTATTTGTATTATACTTCAATGAGCATTATATATACTCTGTGAGAGAGTTTGAAACACTTTCAATTATATTTCTAAATTGATCTCAAAGTAGAGGGACCTTGAGTGAGTTAATTTTCTTATAGGGGAAGCTGTTGAGAGAATCACTGGTAAGACTTTCTGCTTGTAAGACTTACAAGGTGCAAGCAGTAGAGAACGTTGCTACTAAGGGGGAGTATTTCAGTAAGAGATTTGTAAAAGATTTCACAAGTACCCAGCTAAACTTGTGGGATTGTAAAGGCTTTTCTTGTGCCTAGATTAAACAAAAAGATATTGGATTTGAAAATCTCATGAGGAGCCTGGGAACTGGACGTAGGCCATCAGAGATTGGACCGAACCAGGATAAATCACAGTTTGCATATTCTCTTCCCTAAGCTCTTATATTTCTAGCATATATTATTTTATCTAACTGTTGATTTATGATTCATTAGTTTCATACTTACTTTTTTCATTAAGATACGAAAAGATTTTTAAAGTTCTTAAGATTTTATCTTACACCCAATTCACCGCCTTCTTGGGTGTCAGCCAATTCTAATAAGAACTGGTCTAAAAATTTAAAAAAAATTAGTTTTTAATGTAGATAATTTATTTAGAGTGGTTATAGTGATAAACAGTCTAAAAAATATAGTTTACATATATATATATATATGTATTTATCATTTGAGACCGGTTTTTCATAAATATAGTCTAAATAATTTCTTTTAGAACTTATATTCAAGGAACAAATCTCAGAAGTTTTTTATAATTACAAAAATGCCAACAGTCATACCTTTTAGATCTTATCCCTCTATAACCAGCCTAAATGTGCTAGTCTAAATTACCTTTTTTGTACTAGTGTAGATGTGTGATTATAAAAGAAAAGATAAGATTGTAATAATCATATATACAAACGAGTTGGAGTGGCCAAAAGAAAATGGTAGAAAATTTTTAAGGTGGTTTGGACATGTGCAAAGAAGGCCATTGAGTAAGATGATGAGGAGGGTTGATTAAGCAATATGGAGTCCTCTAAAAAGAAGTTGAGGAAAACTGAAGTGAATACTTAATGAGGCTATATAGTTGGACCTTTTGGTTAATAATCTATCTAAAGATATAGTTTTTGACAAAGCACAATGGCGACATGTGATCCATGTTACCAACTCTACCTAGTAGGATAGGGTTTTGTTGTTGTTGTTGTTGTCTTGTATTTGCATTTTTAGACATGTCTATTGAATTTATATTGACTAATATAGCTTTTACATATAATAATCCAATAGGACTTTTGTGAAACAAAATAATTTTTTTTAAATAAAGTCACCCACTTTTTTATTCAAGTATGAAATTACCCGATATAAAAAGTGTACATTTTTTTATTATAAATTGCTTCCATTCCTTCGAAGGTCAAGATTCATGGAGCTATATTTGCTATGAGACCCTATAAAGCTGCTGGACATGATAAATCTCTCCAATCATTTTTAATCCAATTGGAAGGACATTAAAAGACCAATTATTAAATGTGTTACAGGAGTTTTTTTTGGGTAATACACCATTTGAGGAAGCCAATAAAACTCTCATTTTTGTTATACCAAAAAGAGAGAATCCAGATTTTCTAAGCCACTTTCATTCTATAGCCATATGTACGATCCACTATAAATGTATTTGAACAAATTGGAACTTATCTTGGGTCCTCTCTTATCTTGGGTCCATTATAAATGTATTGGAACAAATTGGAACTTCATTTTCCATAAAAGTGATATTGTTGATGCAGGAACAAGGTGAAGGATAAGGAATGGTACGAGTGTAAAATTTGTTTATGACTATTGGCTAGCCAATGAAATGAAAAATTATTAGGATGAATTGTATGATGTTGGACTAATTTATTTTGATGTATTTAGAGGTTGGATGTGGCTTGAACGCTTGTTAGATACTTGACATTGTGTTTATTTAGTTTAATTATCATTTCTTTGTGCTGGTTAGTCATTGAATTGATTATGTTGTGAACATTTTGCGCTAATTTCAAGGTGGCTTGATTAGTGGATCAATGATGTCTTGTATTTGCATTTGTTTATTTAATGTAAATTTATTAATTATGTTTAGCATTGAACTTTACCATAATTAATTTTGATTTTTCAAATGGGTGGTCATTGTTAAATTAAGATTAATGAGAAAATCAAGTGGTGACGTGAAGTGGCTCGGTTATTGGATTAAAAGATAAATACAATTTTTAAGTTTAATTAGTTTCTAGAGTGCTTATTTAACTTAATTTAGAGAGATTAATATGCACGGTGACTTGGTATTAATCAAGGGGTGGCTCTTAGAGTCTTTTGAAGCTAGCATGATTAATCTCCCATAATTATTTGTAGTGAGGATTACTTGCACCATTTCTATAAAGGATTGCTCATTCTATTATTAATCTTCTTGTTTCTTTCATTTCATTAATTCCATCTTCATTTCATTTCATATTTTCAATAAAACTCCCAAAAAGAATTAGTTTAGAACAAGTTAATTTTGAATTGTAAAAAGTAGTTGGTAATTAAGAGATTAAATCCTTTTTATTGTTTCATGTCAATCATTGCACTTAGTTGCTAGGTAATTAATAAAAGGTTCATAAAGAGATGATCCGGGATTGAACTCTTTATTGCAATCCTTGGTTTTATTTTGAAGAAGTTACTAAGGCATAAGCCGACACCTCTATCTTCAAGTGTCGTCGTTGCCAGGGAGCCCAGTAATTGGTTCTCAAGTAGCTAAGTGTCAATCTTTGATTGATTGGTAACTTGAACCTTTAGGCTTGCATTTAGGATAGTTTTTACATGTTTTTTGTTTCATTTCATTGCATTTTGCTTAAGAAATTTTTGTAGAAATACAAACAAATATCTTGATGTTCCTTTGTTTTTGCATTTGCATTCCTGCATTTCTCTCACTTGAATTTTGAGTATATTGTGCTTGGTTGATGTAAAGTGGTGTCATTGCATTTGAATTTCTTATGGATAACTTTCTTTTGATGCTATTTGGGTGCATGGTTCAAACTTCCAAGTTATAATATTAGTGATATAGTTTTTCATGTTTATAGTGAGCATTTACAATTGCCAAATTTCTTGATTTCTCCATTTCTTCTTGCAGATACACATTATACATACTCACACCCACTTGCACCCATTCTATTTCATATATTTGCTTGAGTTTGTGTACAAGACAATTTTGGCATTCCATTGTAACATTGATTACTTGATTGCTTTGTATGTATGACCACTTTGATAGGACATTAGATCATTCCACTACCCTTGATTTTTCATTGATCTAAGTGATTGTGTTTTTCAAGGTGCAACTATGGATGATGATAGTAAAAGATAACAAAAGAGAAGAACCATAAGGGATGTAACAAGATCTGACGTGACTTATAATCCTTTCAATGTTGCATGACCTATCTTATAGGTCAATTTTGAGCTTAGGGATCTTTGCCTACTACACTACCTCAATCCCATGGACTTGAAAAGGAAGATCCTGACAACTATCTCAATGCTTTGCACTTGGCTTGCTCAAATATGAGTATGTTGGTGCTTGTCTAGATGATTTGTTGTTAAAGGTGTTTTATTTTACTTTGGAGGGGAAGGCAAACGAGTAGTACTTGATGCTACCAAGGCATGTTAATGATGTTCTTCATTCATGGGCTAATTTGAAGAAATCTTTATTAGACAAATACTTTCTCAATGCAAGGATTGTAGAACTTGAAAAGGAGATCTATTCTATCGATCAAGATCCTTTAGAGTGATTTTATGAATATTGAAGCCGGATTCAAGAGCTTCTAGCTAAGTGGCTGCACCATCAAATTAGTGATAAGCAGTTGATTAAGTATTTTCATGATGGTCTTCTACCTAATAAGAAGGGTATTCTAGATGTTGTAGTTGGAGGTTCTTTGGAAGATTGCATTGCTGAAGAGGCATAGGCTCAAATTCGAACAAGAGCTAGAAACTCTCAACAATACAATATGAGAGAGCTCAGAGGAGTCTATGATATTGGTTCCAACAAGAGAATGGACTTTCTTGACTCTAAGATGGACACAATCACTTCACAAATTTCCTTCATCATATCTAAGCTTTATAATCTAAGTATCCAACAAGCAACTCCTCCTCCTTATTCACAAGCTCTTGTTGCACCTAGTTATAGTAATTGTGGTTCTATAATGCACATTACAAGTTTATGTCCTAACTACCATGAGGAAGTTAATACTACGTATCAAGGAAGACTAAACTCTATGTGGGTTCCTAATCCAACACCTACAATGAAGGTTGTAAAACTCATCAAAACTTCTGATGGCATAATGATTAACCTACTAACTATAAGACTTCTACTTCTCAAGCTTTACAACTTAACAACTACATTCCAAATGATAATGATCATATCTTACAACTTATCAAGAGCGTAAAATCTATGCATGATGATAGGAACAAGAAAGATGCTAAAACTGAAGAAAGGTTTGTAAGTTTAGAACATAAGATGGAGCAATGAGAGACTAAGACTACTTACTTGAATTCCTTTGTCACTCAACTTTTATATAGCATCAATGACAAGAAAGCTTATATAGCATCAATGACAAGAAAGCTAAGTCTAATAGTGCTATACCTTGTAATAAAATCTACAATCCTAAGTCTCTCAATGCTTTGACCTTGAGAAGTGGGAAAATGGTTAGGTTCAAAGATAATGATGATGAGGAAGTAGATGAGGAAATCATAATGGATACTCCTATAAGAAACGATATGATTCCTTAACCCTCCCAATTACAAGAAACTAATGCATCTTCTTCCATTTCTAAGGAGCAAGCTCCTCATTTTGAGAGCAAGCAAGAGAAGAAACTCCTTGAGAAGACTTCCAAAAAGCAAGTGCAAAAGTAAAAGGGAGTGGTGATTGCACCCGAAGATGAAAGTACTAAGAAGTCATCCAACCATATGCTTCTACAAAAAGGTAATGAGGTAAACATTCATGACTTACCTTTTCCTCATTCCTATTTAGCTAGCAGAAACGTTGTTGATTATAATTTGATAAAGAAATGTTTGAAATGTTTAGTAAAGTTGAAGCGAATTTGCCTTTGCTTGAGTTGATTAAGAAAATGCCAAAGTCAGCTAAGTTTTTGAAAGATGTTTGAACAAACAAAAGGAAGTATATTGTAGGAAAAATATAGAGGAGAGAGGACTGGTGTACCAAGGCGAATCCATGATCGGATTCGGGTCAAAGCTCCAATGCTCCATAATAGTGCCCACGCAAGTATTAGACTACTAGAGCCTAATTGTGATTTGCAAAGTAGATGACCAGAACAAGAAAGATGGTAGGAGAGAAGAGATTGTTAGAAAACTCAATAGCAGGGGTGAGGAAAAACTGAAGGAGGCACCTCATATTTATAGTGGTTTAGGGTGTCTATTAATTAGGAAACATGTGCACTCTTTCTTGCCCTCCAAGACAATAATTAAATTAATTGATTTTCAATTAATTTCCTAATTATGGTGACTTGTTACTTAATTAACAAATCCATAATTATTACTGAATTATTCCACAATCTGCAATTAATACTAATTTTATTCTTATTTGATCAGGCTATTTATATCCTAGTCAAATAATCCAGCCCATCATGGGGCAGACTTGGACCCAAAGTCCAACATCTCCCACTCATACTTGATGGGCCTCCCATCATGCGTCTGTTACTCTTTTTTATTTCATACTTGGCATCTACCGTAACCGTGTGGGCAAAAAATGTCTTCAAGATTTTGACACTTGTGATACTAGAAATCCCTCATATCAGATCACCATCCAAGGACACCCTTTATATCTGTAAGCTATATTTTTATTGCCTCAAATGCCCCGGATTCTCCCATACATATTACTCATGGCATATCTAATCCCTCTTGAGTTAATATATTGATTAACTTAGATTTCCTTCCATGCACATAGTATCCACACTTACAAGCTACATATAGAGCTAGTAAGGGGTTGACCACAGACACTAGCACATCTTATATATCTAGGAGTAAATCTTCCTTTTTGACTAAACATCAGACCATCTCAACTTGGTCACTTTCCTAGTTTTCACTCATCTAAATGAATCGAGTGTGATCATAGAGCTTCAGCTAAATTAGCTGTCACCAAACCAAGCTTTCATGATGCCGCCTAAGTCTTAAGGGCATCGTGGAAGGATTCTTCCTTCCTGGGACTCATACTATAGTGAACTAGGGATCTTTCACCCACATCCCATATTGTTGTCTAACTCTCAAGCACATGCAGTATGAATTGCATGCCATGATGAACAGTTTGTGGTGTACGTCAATTTCTTTCTCTTTCACTGTACAGACATTAGTTCCAAAATGTACTCAACATTCGAACTAGAACTTTCTTTTTCACAATATCTCTTTTACAATCTCATTTATGAAAAAGAGTTCTTTGCCTGGCTATAGGTCTGTATTCATGCTTCAATCCATTTTACGTGTATATGTACACCTAAAGATCTCATCTCCTTCTAACTGAGGCAACTCAAATGCAAAGATTCTTCTTAATCATATCATGGTGATCATTTGCTCATCTTACCCTCCTACACCCCCTGCTAAACATGGGAAGACGGTTGTTCGTGTGAGTGAACCAACCTCTTTAGACCTGTACAACATACAAAATTGTACACCTTATATATATTTAATCATAACATACATACTATTTCTTTTATCTTTATATAAAAGAAGTTCACGACCTTACATTTTATTTGCGCCCCAAGATTTTCACTAACTCAATGAATATCAAGCAATGGGCTAAGTAAGGGGATTTACCAATATTTTGTCAATAGAATGTCATTGAACTGCCTCTTTCCTACTTTGAAAGCATATCTCTCATAGAGATATATCAAACAAATATGTTTCGCCTTATGTGATACTTAGGATCCTCATCATAAGATGTTGTTGTTTGGATCCTTCTATCCACCATTCCTTCCCAATCTCTCATAGGAACTACTTTAGCCATATGACACTTTGAATGATAGTAGACATGCTCTGTGTTCTATTTCCATAGATAACAGGAAAAATACTTTGTATATTTCCTTACTCCATCACCATTTGCCTAGGTCTTGTATTGGAGTATTCTTTCAAAAGAAAGTTATTGTCTTGACAACTTAATCTATGGTTATTCTCATAATTTATTTCACAGCAGGACTAAAAATAGCTTCCAAGTCTGACTAAAAATATTTGGTCTTATGTACACCAGTGTATACATCATATTACCAACCATTCTCTCACATGGGTCTCTATCCACTTTTTCTATATTGGATTCCTCATGGGACATGTAACCTCTTTAGGTTTGTGCCCTTGACTTCAGGGGTGTCCATGGGTTTGCAGTTTGGCTTCCTAAGATGTCTAAGGATTACACTTATACATGTCTTAGGTGGAAAAGTCTGTATCTTTCTTATGCAATCACTTATTACCTTGCATTCATGATTTTTGAACTCAAAATTTAAGGATTCTATGATCCTTTATTCCTTTAACTCCCTTGATACTTGTTTCAGCTAAACATATGTCATTTGACAAAGGACGACTTCACAAAGAATCATCACTAGACCGTTTCACACTCATGTAGTGTTTTTCGATTATCTCGAAGTTGGTGAGGCTTCCACCATATGAAACCTCATATACTACTATTTGGGTGATTGTTTCTACGAAGCCCCTAACCTGCTTCATGTATAATTCATCTTTCAATTTCTAAAATTCCAAATTGAAAAGTGGTCTTTACATCAACTTGATGTAATTGCAAGACTAAGCTTGTTGTCATAGCCAAAGTTCAGAGTTAAAACGCACAACGGACAACCTTCCATTGTGGTACCCCCTAGCCACTAAGTGTTTTAGGTTTTATATGCCCCCAATAGACTTGAGAAACTACTTGTTCCGAATCACATCCTGGCTAGGTGACAAATTGTCTAAACATATACTTGTCTAGTTCTAAAAAGAATCCATATCCTCCTGCATAACACTTTTGTAATTCTTCTTAACAGGTCCTTCTAGTGTCTTTTAGACACTTATAAGTAGTCATTATTACCTTCTAAATGATGAAGAGAGCATTTAATCCATTAGGGAATCTATCCCTTTATAGTCATTTGCTGGATAACTATTTACACCGAGGTGGATTTCATAGGATTCTTTTCTTATGTATGGGTGAGGTAATCCTCTCGTAACTTACCTCTTACCTCTTTCGTTGTGAAAATGGTCTCAATCCTCCCACTCAGATCTGTGATCTCATGAACACTTGGTTATTTCTTTTCACTTGTGAACCTCTTAAAGAGATTCAATATGATTAATGCTCATTTCCTGCTAGGAAGTTTGGGTTTTATAAACGTTGCGTCCCTCAGCTTTGTTGCAGTCACAAAGCGGCCATCATTTTCACTAATGAAGATGTGTCTTGTCAAATTCTTGGGTTATCTCACATAGAGATACCTTGCATACCTTGGCCCCAATCTTCCTTACTCATAGGAAGATTTATGGATATTAAGTTGCTGACCCTTATGGTCTTAACAAGCTTGGGCCTTATTTAAGGCTTATCCACGATTCATAGGGTAAGGTTGTGACTGACATAGAAGGCATTTGATCAAGTGTGAAGATAATAACTCTAAGTTTACATACCAACGTATGGCTGATGTCCTCACTTATGCCATTATCTACTCAACCATGTCAAGGAGAGGTCTATTTCTCCATTTCAACAACTCTAATATGTTGAAAGATTCTAGGTATTGGTAGTTGCCTAACAATTCCTTTCTTGTACATAAAGCAGCTTGAACTAATCACGTAGGTGTCTTTAACCCTTGTTAGTCTAAAAGGTCTTATCCTTTTAATTTAACTGCTTCCTGACTAGTTCAACCATTATCTAATAGCTTCACACATACCAAAAATCAAGTAAACATCCACGATGTTAACAAAACACCAAGCTCTATGTTTTGCCCTCACGTTCATTAGTTCACTAACGTCATAATTTGCCAATTGTAGTGGATTTCCTAAAAAATGTTTCTTTGTCTTTCTCGCCAGGTAGGATAAGTTCTCACCTTATTCATAAGGGTATTAACCCTTTAGCACACGTTGTTTAGCAAATATTCTTTTGCTAGTGTGATCATTTCTTTTGATCAATGGGTACATGTGGCAAGAAATGGAATCTTTTATCCCTAAAAAGAAACATCAAAATCCAATGAAGTATTTGAGAATCATAATCCCATCAATCCTTAACTAAAGAGATAACGAAGATGTGATTCTATCAGTTGTAATTGCATGTAATAAATCAGGGTGGTTTATCTATGCAGAGTTAACGTGCAAGTTCCAATCCCTTGATTCTATCTCTTTATTTCTTTGCATTTGACATGAAGCCATATGCTTCTATGAAACATCCACAACTCATATGGATTGTACTTTTACAACCCTTAAGGATTATCAATATACCTTTTCATCTTTGTAGAAACCATTTGACCTCCTCCAGATCAAGTTTACCTCATAATTTTCTTGCGTTAGGCTTAAAGGATGAATCCTCCTACTCTTTAGCTAAGTTCGTCTGACTAATGGATTTTGGATCCTTTAGTCATTCACACTCAAGTTCCATATGGCAAATCACATTGCTGAAGTTCACAATATGCATATCAAGGGCAATATTTACTTTCATATATGCCAACTCACTGGAAGACATAGCTCACTCCCACTCACTGGAAGATGTGGCTTCCTCCCACTCACCGGGAGACATCTTGTCAGAACATACACTTGTTGTTTGTTAGAAAGAACTTAGCATTTTATTTGTCTCAACTTCTTAGTTTGACATTTGTCTCAAGTGTTGCCTAAATGACATGTTAGGACTTAATACACTATGGTAAAACTTAACTTAGTTTTAACTTTATGGAAGAAGATCATATATTTCACTATTTTCCAACACTCTCCACACAACTTGGATAAGGTTATATTGCTCATACCAATATAAGTTTGAGCAATATTGTTCTTTCTATGCTTGATAGCATAAACCTTTTGTATCCTTCAGTTGCTTCATCCTCTAAATATTGAAGGCTAGTTGGTAAGATGTCCCGAATACCTCATTCTTCTTGAATGAAAGAGATTTGAGAATTTCTAACTCCACATATATCTCTATTGAGCTTGTCTTCATAAGCTCAGTCAAATAGACTTGATCATACATGGTGACTTAGATGATTATGGTATACAAATCATATTTGTTCAAATGAGAAAAAGGATAATTAGATAATAAGTTCACTAGTTTTATGTTCAAGAGACAACTAGGTTGACTCCCATCCCAATCATGCTAGCTGGCTTATCACCCTTTTAACCATAGTCTTTATTGAATACTTTCCCCTTTGGATTTCTAGACACATTCTAGAAACTCCCACTCAATTAAAAACATTTATACTAAGAAGATAATAATACAATATCATCTAATCAACATGAATATTCATGAAAACAAGAAGAGAATATTCTTAATTCAATTTCAAAAACAAAGAATTTAATCATTAAACTCAATGGAAAAAGAACATTCAAAAAATTTATCTCATATTGTTCTCACTTAACTAGGTTCTTCCTCTTCCAGGCCCTTCTGACCATATAAACTCATGTAGCGTCCAGCTACAATCTCAAGCTCCTCTTTGCCATGTTTACATCGACTTACTTGGATGTAATTATAGCATACCTCCCACTTGATGAGATGATTCTCACATCTCTATCTGTCTTGTCCTTTGTCACAATATTTGTGATAAAGGGTTGACTTTAGAAGTCACTACTACAATCCAATTGAATCAATGTGGTTAGAAGCATTGGAAGACTTATTATTATTCAATAATTTCAAGTTGCTACAATTCTCAGGTTTTTATCTCTAAGAGTTTAAGTCAAGGTTGGATAGGATTTTATATTCAAAAACTCATCTGAATAATCCCTCACTTTAAAGAATATTTCAGCATTAACTTATGTTGCAGCTGAAATACTCTTAATAAGTAAGCCAACCTATCCTAAAAATAATAGAATCAACATTGATTCAACTTCAACGTTTTTGGGAATCTCTTAGTGCATATAAGCACCTTTTTGACTCAAAACCCATCCAAATGTGCTTCAAATATATTCAAATTATATATCAAATTGAAGCTCTCGAATTTAGGGATTTTTAGAAACAGACCACGTCTCAATCAGAAGTCCCACACACCCCTAGAATATGTCTGGATTAAAAAATCCTAAAAAAATTGGAAAATTCCAATATTGGCCACTCTTAGTGGTGGCGTGTGACCTCCACGCGACGCCTTGCGGCCATTCACTAGCGACACGCACTGGCTCCAATGACTGTACCTCCTCTCTCCACTGTTACTTGCCACTTGTCTAACAGATGCCCCAGGGGTCCTAAGCATTATTTGTCAATTTTTGTTTTTTTAAAGGTCAACTTTGGCCATTAACTAGTCAACGATTGATTGGTCAACTCCTTGACCTCGCTGACGTGGTGATGACGTGTCTCAGTCAACAAATGACGTGGTCAATATTGACTGATGATGATATGGCTCTGAATGCTGATGTGGCGCCCTCTCATTAGAGCCACATGCCTTTAGTTGACCAATGATGTGGTGTTGACTGCCACGTTATCGTCTTCAACCTCCAACCTGGTCAACTCAACCCGGTTGGAGCTCTAGTGGGTCATCGCGACCCACCAACTTTAGAAGGTCATATCTCCCCCGTTTTAACTATGTTTTTCGTGTTCTTAGTATTGTTGGAATCACAGTTCAGCGAGCTACAAATTCATGGCCTTTATTTGATCTTAAAACCTCCGTTTCATTTATCAAATCTTGAGTAAAATGGCGGTGACAACAAATGACCTGCCAACTTCTTCTCTTCACTTCTCCCTCATTTGAACTCTGTTTGACGCGTTCTAAGTATCATTGGAATTATCTCTTTGAGCTCTACACATCTATGGCCTTACTTTGGGCAAAAACACTCAATCTCAAACACCCAATTTTTTCTCGATGTTAATGGCGCTGCGTAATTCAACCTGGATGTGTGTCCTCTACGTTTCAAAAGTTTTCCTACCTTTTGAGGGTTAAAGTCTCTTATTTTTGGTTCCACATAAGTTCCAAAAACTCAACCATTAAAGGGATCAAAGAAGTAAGGAGAAGAAGAAGAATTGTGAAGAGTAGAAGCTGTTTTATTTATATTTACAAAGTTTTAAACTTTCGAACTCATTATCATATATCCATATGCAAAACAGAGAGCATTCATGGAGTAATTTCAAGCAACAGAATCAAAGAGGAAAGCTAAAAAACACAGATGTATTACACAATCTCATGTATAGATATATGCTAGGCAGAGGGATCCATATACACACACATATGATCAAGAGGCATAAGAGACAGATTCATGAACATGTATATATAAAACAAAACAAATATCATGCTTGACCAAATATATATACATATGCGAAAAACATGTTCATGGTATATTTGTGTACGCATTCGAAAAAAAATTGAAGCAGCATATATTCTTTCATCATATATATGATTGTATAGCGGAAAATAAAAAAGAATTGTGATGAAGATATAAACAAAATATATCAATTAATTATTCATAAAGAATAAATCACAAAGCCACAGGATCAACACAGTCTGATACCAATATAGAAAAAATATAAAGGAGAGATGACTGGTGTACCGGGACGAATCCATGATCGGATCCAGGTCAAAGCTCCAATGCTCCATAATAGTGCCCACACAAGTATTAGACTACTATAGCCTAATTGTGATTTTCACAACAGATCACTAGAACAAGAAAGATGGTAGGAGAGAAGAGATTGCTAGAAAACTCAATAGCAGAGGTGAGGAATAACTGAAGGAGGCACCTCCTATTTATAGTGGTTTAGGGTAGCCACAAATTAGGAAACATGTTCACTCTTTCTTGCCCTCCAAGACAGTAATTAAATTAATTGATTCTCAATTAATTTCCTAATTATGGTTATTTGTTCCTCAATTAACAAATCCATAATTATTACAAAATTATTCCCCATTCTACAATTAATACTGATTTTATTCCTATTTGATTAGGCTACTTATATCCTAATCAAATAGTCCGGCCCATCAAGGGCAGACTTGGACCCAAAGTCCAACATATTTGCATAATGAAAGAATCTAATTGGGTTTTAGTGTGAGTGATTTTTAAAGCCTCGATTGCCAATTAAGTGTAAAGACCTGGGTTCTTACACTATTCCATGTACTATAGGAATGACTACCATTTCATATGCTTTGCTTGATTTGGGTACTGCACAAGTGTAGTTCTTCAGTTTACTGATAGAATCATTTGATACCCTAAGGCATTTTAGATGACATTTTAGTGTAAGTGAAAGGCCTTGTATTTCCTGTTGGTTTCTATGTGCTTGATATGGTGAATAAAAACCATAGTGATGGTACTCTAATCTTAGGAAAACCTTTCCTAAGAACCGTTGAGACAATTATCAACATGAAGCATGGTGCCATTACTATGGGGATTGGATACCTAAAGGTAAAATTCAATGCCTTTGAGGCCATAAATCACCTTTTATCTTATTATTCCTACTTGCACATTAACATGTTTGATTGCCTAGATGATGATTTGTATGATTTGGTTAACGATACTTGGTTTGATATGATTAAGCATGATGATGTTGCATCCAATTGCCTTTCCCCCCTCTCATACTTCTTTGTTTTGTATATGTGATGGTGATGTGTCATATATCAATTGTCTTAAAATTGATGTCTGGCTTTCCTCTTCACATTTTTTTGATGTTTCATCTACTTTACCTCATGATAGCCCTATGCAATCTTTACTTGATAGCCTTGAGAAAGGTGTTTGTTGCATTATTTCATGTGGTAATGATTCCTAAGGAGATGTGGTAGAAGCTACTGAAAATGCTTCTTCCTTGGAGGGTGCTTGCTCTAATAAGGGAAATTGAGAACTTACAGCATATGGAGATGCAGTGATACCTTGGAGCACTCTAGACTATGGAGCTAATTCCTTCCATCACCAAACCCTTGGATTTGGATCTTAAACCCTTATCCTCTGATATTAAATATGTTTTTCATGCTCATAATGATAAATTACAATTATAGTGTCAATGCTTTGAGTAATAGTGAGGAATCTAGGCTAGTGTCTATTTTAAAAAAGTATAGAGTGGTTATTGGGTGGTAACTTAATGATATACGAGGGATCAATCCCTTGGTTTGGACACACAAGACCTTGTTGCATGAGGGGTCTAAGTTAATGAGGCAACTACTGCGGATATTGAATCCTCTTATTCAGGTGGTGTTTAAGAAAAAGGTGTCTAAATTGTTGAGTACTGGGATTATTTCTCCTATATCTAATAGTGAGTAGGTGTCTTCTGTTTAGATGGAGCCAAAGAAAAGTGGCATCACTGTTGTGAAAACTGACAATGATAAGCTAATTACCATCAGAATTCAAAATTCTTGGAGAGTGTTCTTTAACTTTAGAAAATTGAATACTGCCACTCGAAAGAACATTTTCCTTTTCCTTTTATTGATCAATTGTTAGAAAGGATTTCTGAAAAGTCTCATTTTGTTTCTTGGATGGTCTCTCTAGATATTTTCAAATCCCTATCTCACTTTAGGACCAAGAAAAGACACTTTTACATATCCTTTTGGTACCTTCATATATCGAAGGATGTCATTTGGATAATGTAATGCTCCAGGAAACTTTCAAAAGTGCATGATGTCAATTATTAGTGAATTATTGGAGTATAACATAGACATTTTTGTGGATGAATTCACCATTTATGGCAATGACTTTGATAGGTTTCTTGCCAATCTTGAACTTGCTTTGAAAAGATGCTTGGAAAAGAATCTTTGTTTGAATTACAAAAAGTGTCACTTTATGGTGGATAGTCATTTTGTTTTAAATCACCTTGTTTCCTTTGAAGGAATAAAGGTTGATAGAGCTAAGATTGAAGTTATTTCATCACTTCCCTATCCTACAAATCTGAAGGAAGTAAGATCATTTTTTGGGCATGTGGAATTCTATAGGCATTTTGTTAAATATTTTAGTTAAATTGCTCTTCCCCTTTCCACTTTCCTTGAGAAAGAAACTAATTTTCATTTTGATGAAAGTGTAGACATGCCTTGACACTCTCAAATCAATGCTAGTGACGCCTCCTATTTTAGTTGCCCCTAATTGGAAGTTGCATTTCAGGTTATCTTGTGATGGTTGAACAATGTTGTAGGTGCTATGCTTGGTCAGAGAGAGGATATGTTATCTAGAGTAATAGCTTATGCATCAAGACACTTGACTTAACTCAAGTAAACTATATCACTATAGAGAAGGAGTTGTTTTCCATTGTGTTTGCTTTAGAAAAAATTAGGCAATATTTGATTAATTCTTACTGATCATGCAACTGTTCGTTAGCTATTCAAAAAGCCTCAGTCTAAAGCTAGGCTACTAAGATGGGCTTTATTATTGAAAGAATTCGATATTAAGGTTAGAGATTGAGTAGGTGCTGAGAATCATGTAGCAAACCATTTAAGTTTCCTGTCACACCTTTATCTAATTTTCACCTTTTTTAGAGTGCTAGCTTGCAGTTCGATGGGCATATAGGAATAGCATAAATATACTAATAAAATGTACATGATTATATTATAGGAATCCCAATAGGGTGTACTCATAATAGTTACAGACCTAAAAATAATAAAAAAAGCCTGCTTCTGGTAATTACGACTTTGACCTTCGAGCAGCTTCCTTTAGATGGAATATTTTAAAATTTTAAAAATGGTGAGATTCAAATGAATCTCATTAGTAAATGCAGTCAATCATATAAAATGCGACAAATAAATTGTTATACACCATGTAATGTATAATGCCCCAAATTTTGATTAAAGGCTAATGATAATTATTATGAATGATTTGGTGAATTAAAGTTAATTTGATATCTGAATTAGTTATTGGAAATGCCAACACCCTATATTTTAGCATAATTATGTGACAAAATAATTATTTGGGCTAAATATGAGGGAAATGGTGCATAAAGAAGAGGAAAAGAATTTAAATATGTGTTATATGGAAAATGTGCCAAAATCAGTGGAAAATTAGAAAGAATGGAAAATTGTCAGTTAATTAGTCAGTGATTAATGAAGAAATTAATTATTAACTAAGAAGAAATGAGTTGTGTGACCAAATGGCTAATGGAGTGGTTAAAGTAATTAATTGGTTACTTACTTTATGGGAGCCAATGAAATTAAGACATGTGGCAAGTTAAGATGATGATAAGGTTGGTAGAAAAGTCAAAATTGGAATTAAAAATAATTTCCTTTCCCTCTATCTTCCTTGGTTTTGGCTGAATGAGCATAGGGCAAGGGAAAGCTATCATTTCATCATCTCCTCCATACTCTTCTCTCTCATTTCTCTCTCCTATTGTGTTAGGGAGAGGAGGAAAGCTTGGTTTAAGGCAAGCATTTTGACCCTTAAGATGACCTCCTATGCAAAAAATCTCTTCTTTAATCTTGTTCCTTGGATTGAGGGCTTCATTTACATGGCTTTAGATTTTCCATTGGTATTGATTTAAGCCCTCAAGAAAAGCTATAGGTTGGAGAAGCAATGAACACCTTTGAGAAAGTTATAGAGGTGAGTAAGAGAAACTCTTTTACATAGGTTTTGTGTCATTTGGTTAAGCTTTGAATTTTTGGGAATTTTGCCCTATTTTTAAAACTAGGGTCTTTGAAAGTTTGGTATAATGTGGTCATGAAAATGGTGTCTTGCTATGTGTTTGGAATAGATAGAAACGTGTTTGAGGTTGAAATGGTCTCACTCGAGTGTAGCATTGCATGTTATCTTTTTCCTTCAGTTTTTCTGTTGCACTTCCAAGTAAAAAGCAGAAGTGTTTGTCTCACTTGTGAGTATTGTGGGTTCTCACTCAAGTGAACCTTGTCTTACTCAAGTGCAACTGTATTTGACACTATGAACTCGCGTTTTGGGATATCACTCGTGGTCAATGTTTAAGAGTGTGTCTTAATACTTAGGAGTGTTAAGCCGTCACTTGAGTGCCAAGGTCCCTAATTGAGTGCTCTTCTAATTTGAAAGTTTCTTTTGCTCTTGGGTGAGCACTTATTGAACCTCACTTTGTAGAACTCAGGTGAGCATTAGGCTATCACTCGAGTCATTACTGGAAAAAGCACTTTTAAGATCAGTTAAAAAAGAAATTTTAGACCGGTTCTGGATCCGGTCTTGATACAGTCGGTCTAAAAAGTAGAAAACTTTTTAGACCGGTTATTATAAAACCGGTCTAAATTAATAAAATTTTAAACCGGCTCATATAAAGAACAGGTTTGAAAATTTGACTTTTTAGACCGGTTTTATCCAAAACCAGTCTTAAATTTACTTTTCAGACCGGTTTTGGATAGAACCGGTCTTAAAAGTTGAATTTTCTTTTAAAAAAATTTTCGTTTAAAAGTTATACCCAGCAAGTCATTTCCCCTATTAAAACATTTTACTCAGCAAGCACCAGCCAGTTCAACGACATTCAAATAAATAAATTTTCTCTTACAGATTATATAACTAACATCTTAATGACATGTGAGAGACTTAAAACTCATCAGAACATATTAAAACTCAACTCCTTATGCTTAAACAGTGCTGGCCGAAATAGAAGCAAAGGAAAACAACCATGAATAATAAACTCACAACCATAGACAGAATCATAATTCAAGGAAATCATACAACCATGACAATGCTGTTTTGACCAAGTTCCTTTTCTTTTCACTTACATACATACATCAAAGATTAAATTACATTAATGACAATTCTGTTATTCATTAGGGCCAAAATACTTTATACATACACACTCTTCTCAGACTGATGATCACTAGCTGGCCTGGCTTCGGAGAATCTACACTAAGACGTACACCTCATATCCTTCATTTTCCTGTGACGACAACAAAAAAAGTAGTTATATATATACACCAATAACAAATACATAATTCAAATATAGTTCATAATAATTATTTTAGCTAACTAACCTTCAATGTAGTTTTATAAAGAGATATCCTCCCAGATCCCTTCATGATGATCATTTCTTGTGCCGTGTTCATTGTCTGCTTCATCTTCTTCGTTCAATTCTGGTAAACCTCTAGAAAAAGGAGTCTCAAGAAGATCATTCATTGAATGACTTTCCTGATTAATATCAATGACCCTTTTTCCTTTGAGAGCTACAGACCACATTTTGTTTGCCTGATCAGTAACATAGAACACTTGTTTTGCTTGATATGCCATAATAAAAGGTTCATCTCTAAAACTTCTACTATTCAAATCAACTAATGTAAATCCCAACTGATCAATGATCACTCCATTGTTGACATCAACCCAGTTGCATTTGAAAATAAGAAGTTTAACTTTAACATAATCAACCACCCAAATCTCTTCAATCACCCCATAATAAGGTATTGCTGCCAATCTAGGATTCTTATCTTTTAAACTAAAGAAGTGCATAGATTTAGCCACTAACATAACCCCACTATTCTGGACGGTGCTCCTATCATCAAGGGACTTTGTGTAAAATGTATAACCATTGATCACAAATGAAGTCCAACTTATGACATCAGCCTCAGGACCATATGCTAACCATTTAATTGTATAAGAAACACATTCATCAGGATCCATGCTCTTTACTGAAGCCCTGCGTCTACCGCCTTCTTCGTCATGACGTACAGGAAGTCCAATGTGTCCTACATTTGACAATTAATCTTGACAAAACTCCATGGCTTCTTCAGAAACATATTTCTGAGCAATAGATGCTTCAGACCGGTTAGGGTTCTGCACATACCCTTTTAGGATTTTCATAGTTCTTCCAATTGGGTACATCCATCGTAAATAGATAGGGCTACACAACTTGATCTCCCTAACTAGATGAACAATTAGATGTACCATGATGTCAAAAAGAGAAGGAAGAAAAAGCTTCTCAAGCTGGCACAAGATTAGATATCCTTTATTTTCCAGTTCATCCAATTTTTCTGTCTCAATGACTTTACTACAAATAGCATTAAGAAGAAACAAAGTTTAGTCAAAATATGTTGAAGATCATATTCGGCAATGCCTCGAATAGCTACTGGGAGCAGTTGTTGCATTAATACATGACAATCATGAGACTTTAGCCCCACTAACTTCAAGTCTTTAATCGACACAAACTTCCTAACATTTGAAGAATACCCTGAAAGAAACTTTGATGCCATGTAAACACTGACAAAAGCTTCTTTTCTCATCCTTAGACAAAGTATGAGCAGTTGGAGGACAAAAAGTTCTCTTACCATATAGCTTTGGATGCAAGTCTTCTCGTATCCCTATTTCTTGTAAATCTAATCTTTCTTTCACACCATCCTAAGAACTACCTTGTATGTTAAGCAGTGTCCCAACAATACTATCACAAACATTTTTCTCCACATGCATGAAATCAATACAGTGTCTTACATCAAGCTTCGGCCAATATGGAAGATTGAAGAAGACAGACCTCTTTTTCCATTTACTTTTCTCATTACTTTTCTTTATAGTCTTACCAAAGATAACATTCATATTTTTCACCTTTTCATAAACTTGCTCCCCAGTCAATGCCTTCGGAGCATCTTCAAACTCTTGTCCACCAAAAAAAGCTTTCTTTAATCTATGATACAGGTGGCCTCGTCTAAGAAATCTCCTATAGCCAAGATAAACTGTCTTTCTTCCATGTTGAAGTTGATGGTAGCATGTTCCTTCTTCACAAATCAGACATGCTTTATGGCCTTTAACACTATAGCCTGACAAGTTTCCATATGCAGGGAAGTCATTTATAGTACAAAATATCATGGCTCGTATTTTAAAAACCTCCTTCTTGTTTGCGTCAAAAACATCAACACCTTCGTCCCACAACTCTTTCAAGTCTTCGATCAAGGGCTCCAGGTAAACATCTATATCATTTCTGGGTTGTTTTGGTCCCAAAATCAACATAGATAACATGATGTACTTTTGTTTCATGCATAATAGAAGAGATAAGTTTTAAATTACCAACAGAACAGGCCATAAACTATGTATACTGGTCAGGCTACCAAAAGTATTCATGCCATTCACGCTAAGCCCAAGCCTAAGGTTCCTAGGCTCTTCACCGAAGGCAGGAAATAATTGATCGATTTTCTTCCATTGAGAAGAATCAGTCGGATGTCGAAGCTTTCCATTGGATATCCTCTTATCCATATGCCATCTCAAATTTCTTGCATCGTTTTCATTAGCAAACAAGCGCTTGAACCTTGGTATGATTAGAAGGTACCACAATACTTTTCTAAGAGGGTTATTTGATTTGTACCTCAGGATTTCACATATTGGACACTGTTGTTCCTCTTCATGCTCTTTTCTATACAATATACAATCATTAGGGCATGCATGGATCTTTTTATATTTCATCCCTAGTGGACACAATATTTTCTTAGCATTATAGTATCGAGAAGGCAATACATTATCATCTGGAAGCATGTCCTTAAAAACCTCAAGAGTTTCTGAAAAACTCTTGTCACTCCATCCATGTCGTGCTTTCAAGCTTACCAATTTCAATACTGCTTTCAACAATTGGTACTTTTTACACCCGGGGTACAACGACGTCTCAGCATCACTACACATATTACCATTTGCATGTAATTGCTCAAAACTCTCTTCTCCTACATCACGAATAATATCCTCTATTCGATCATCCGTATCCGTGTCATTATCATCAAAGTTCACTCCCCCTGTTGAGATGAACTCAGCATTTCTAATTCTTTACCATGCCATACCCACACTGTATAACTCTTACAGAATCCTTTATAAATTAAATGTGTATATATATCTGCAGTACTTAATCGCTTCTCATTCAAACATACTACACAAGGGCAATAAAACTTTCCACTACCATCAATTGGCATGTCTACTAGCGAAGTCTAAAAAACCCCTCACCCCATTATCATATTCAACACTTGTCCATTTAGCATTTATCCAACTATGATCCATATATATCTCAACACTTCAGGCACCCTATATCCAACAACAAAAGGATAGACAAAAAAACAACAACAATAGAGTTTTAGATATTTCAATGAAATTAACAAGCACCATTTGAAACTAGTATTGTTTTAACAAACCAATAACACTGACAATAATCAAACAACCACACTAAACTAAAACAAAACATAAAGTGGTATTAATTCAAGCCAAATATCACAGGGATATAATTAAAAGTCAGAGCATATATCTAACAAGAATGTGCAAATTTAATTTTTTCCATATTACGTTTAAGTACTCAAATTAAAGCAACAACAAGAACTTTTCATTGAACATTATTAATTATAAAACAACGTACAACTAAATAACAGATCGATCGAACACTAACCTGAATGAAGACCAAGGAGTGAGCTTCAACCCAAAGTCATGGTGGCATTGACTGAGGTTAAAATGAAGTCCTTAAAATCACGGCACTAACAAAGGGAAGTCAAGTCAGAGGAGAATGGTCACTGCACTGCGGAGATTAAAGGTGGCGGTGGAGAAAACTGACGATAATCAAAGAACAACGATGACGAACACAGTAATGGAAGCGGTAATGACGGAGGAGACTTGAGCAAATGAGGGACGGGATGCTATGGATGAGTTCAGAACAAGCACGGACAGAGGTCACAGAGAAATGGCAAAGAGAGAAGAAAGGGTTCACAGAGCGCGCGATCTGGGCGCGGGAGGAAAAATAAGTGTGAAAAATCTTACCTTTAAGACCGGTTTTTATTAAAAACCGGTCTTAAAAGAGGGAAAATCACATTTAAGACCGGTTTGTACAAAAACCGGTCTTAAATGTAACAAATTTAAGACCGGTTGTCAAAAAACCACTCTTAAATGTGTTACATTTAAGACCGGTTGTTACCACAACGGTCTTAAATGTAACACATTTAAGACTGGTTTTTACCACAACCGGCCTTAAAAAGTTATTGAATGTTGAATTTAAAATGTGTTAATATTTAAGACCGGTTTATATGTAAACTGTAACCCCCTGCTTATGAACACGTAATTATAATTTGATATTACTTAATTAAATTGGTTTAGAGACCGTCGAATAGTTCAAAACTCATTTAAGACCCCCTTTATAGTAGGGACTTTACAAAATTTTCAAAAACTTCTTTCCTATTCCAGTCTCAAATTCAATTATCGAATATAATCACCTGTGCAGTTAATTTACATTTAAACATATCAGAATATCTAATAGCAATCCCAGCAACCCCCGGGTTCCATTCATTCACTATAGGGTTTTAATTCCAATATAAGGGATTACACGACTGTATTCCACTAATATTTACAATCCAAAAATAATTTACAGAACCCTGTCCAAAATGAATAACCAACATATCCAAAACAAATGTCCCTACAGGGTTCTAACCGCTCCGGGTCGTACGCTTCTCCTTAGAGCCACTCACCCTGTCTGAAAGGTTAGTTAAAGGAAAGAGTGAGATTCAAGAGAATCTCAGTAGTAACAAAACGTTTATACCACACATGAGCACACAACATGTAAGCAAATCATCATACAGCAGCAGCACAAATAACACTCCACCCTCATCCCCTTTCTCCGCCGGGAAGGCACACTGTCCTAACCCGAACCGTTGTTAGCTACTCAGGGACTATTGGCGTGGCAGTGCATACACATAGCCTTATAGCTCATATAGCTATCTGGCTTTCACAAATGGCCCGTCGGCCTTCACAAATAGCCTTTCGGCCCACATAATCACATATATCACACCTCATCCTCATCCCCTTTCTCCGTCGGGAAGGCATATAACCCTTACCCGATCCGTTGTTAGCTACTCAGGGACTATTGGTATGACGGTGTTTACACATATTCACAATGTCGCAGCATACGAGTTTATCACAAATCAATGATAGTACACACACACAATGCATCACATATGGTACGAAAGAAAAGTTACTACCTCGTTCCTTCCTGACGTTCGCTGGCTCAGTGGGCTCACGAGGACGGCAAATGTCGAATCCTATAAACCAAATTAGGGACAATAAATCAATCTCTTTTCCAAGTTCTTAATTCCATAGTACTTAAGTTGGTTATCATTTAGACTCTTTAGGTGACTATTTTAGGCCTAAACATATGCCTAAAGGGTTGGGAAAGGCTATACCAAAAACCACCTTTAAAAGTGCAAAACACAGATTTTTGGGGGTGGGCCGCGGCCCAAAATCCTTGGGCTGCGGCCCAAAACTGCCCAGAAACATTTGGGCTGCGGCCCAAAATCCATGGGCCGTGGCCCAAGGCCGTCCAGAGACGCACAGAAACATTTGGGCTGCGGCCCAACATCCTTGGGGCGCGGCCCAAGAAAGTCCAGTTTCTGGCTGAACTTCCAAAAATCATAACTAATTTAGGAAAAATCGAAATGGGGTGATTCCAAAGCCAAATGAAATCTATTTAAGTCCTCTTTCAAGTAAAAATATTGGCCATATCTAGAAATCACCACAAAAGTCCAGATTTACCAAAAACCTAACATTGTACCAAAACAGGGTCCAGCTTTGATGCCAAACTTTGGACAGTTCAAACTCCCAGATCAAAAAGCGAAATGACACAAAAGTTATGTCCATTTTGAAGCTTGAGATGTGAACTTTAAGACTGGAAAGTTTCATAATTTTTCAACATCATTTGCCTAGTCAAAACGTCCACACCATCTGACTATCCAGAACAGACTTACATTGGACAACATTTCCATTTTTGCACCAATGCTTCCAGTGGTTCCCAAATTTCAAATCACATACTATTTTCACACAATTTGGCTCAAGGAACACATTGGAACCATCAAAATGACCAAATTCAACTCCCATTGACATATTGCTCAACAACTACAACATGTCTCACAATGTCACAACACAATTCACACATTGCCACACTTTCCAATCCAAGTTCCCAAATCACTTCCAATGGCCAAAATGTTCAACAAAAGACCAAATTCTACACAACACATAAACCAATTCCAGCATTCAAATTAAACCAAAAATCAGGGCAAAAATTCGAAATTCCCAAAACTAAACCAATAACCACAATGAATATAGCAAAAGGTTCCAAATACTCACCTTAACTTCTTCCCAAGCCAATTCCTTGTTTCCCTCACTTCCAAATTTCCACAAGTTCTCAAACAGCACAAGTCAAAAATCTGAAACCATAGGAATAAAGCCCTCAACCTCATGAACATTATTAATGAAGGACACTTGAGCATATGAAGGCATTAACTTACCAAAAACTCAAGCTTTTCCCTTTCTCTTTTCTTGTTTGTTCAGCGAAAAATGGAGAGAATGGAGAGAGATGAGAGATATTGATGAAGATGATCACCTTTCCATTCTTTCTATACACTTAGCCGACTTGGGAGGAAGAGAGAATAAGTTTGAAAACTTTGACCTCATCCATGGTCCATATCTTGACACTTGGCACCATCTTGTTCTCCCTACTATGATTTCATATAAGCTTGCATGCTTAGGATTCCACCTCTTGGTCTTTCAATCCTAGCCCTTGATCTTGATTACTAAGGAGTGTTCTCAATGGTATCTAACCAGTCGGTCGGTAAATTTACCGTTTTGCCCCTGATTATCACAATGCACGATATATACTTCAAAAGTGCTCAATTAATATTAATTACATTACTTTGAAGTTGCTAATCCTTGGTCACAATCCAGGATATTACATAAACCGGTCTTAAATGTTAAAAATTTTAGACCAGTTTTAATACAAAATCGGTCTTAAATATTTAACATTTAAGACCGGTTTATATTCAAATCGGTCTTAAATTTTAAAATATTTTAAATGCATAAAATTTTAAGACTTTAAGACCGGTTTTATTTATAACCGGTCTAAATAAATTTTTTAAGACCGGTTTTTTTAAGAACCAGTCTAAGAAGTTCAAGATAATTACAAAATTGACACCGCACAATTTTTAAGACCTTATCCACCAAAACCGGTCTAAATGTGGCGGTCTAAAAAGGGATTTTTCCAGTAGTGAGTATTGCTTCCATGACTCGAGTAGAGTAAGCATTTCTTGTCTCTGACATTGCTTACTTTCAAGCACTCACATGAGTGTGCTTTTCATGACTTGAGTGCATGTTCATTATCACTCGAGTGTAATAGTGAAAAATCAGCACTTGTACTTCTAAAAGGGGATCTTTGGTATAGTTCTCCTAACCCTTTAGGGCTTTTATTAGAGGCATTTGTAGCTTCCTAAAGGACATTAATTATAACCAAATCTAAGTGTTGTAAAGTCATTTAAGTATTGGAATAGAGAATAATACTTCATCCCTAATTAAAAATTATAGGATTCGATATTTTCCCTACTCGCGAGAGACCAGTGCCAGAGCAAGCACATAAGACCAAGGTAACCTTTCTCTTGTATTGTGTATGATGCTTGGTATGCATGACTTATCATTGTGTTATTGTGTGAAATGCATTGTATGAAACTTTGCCATGAAACCTTGATGTTGTGAAAATTGTGAATAGAAAATGTGCAGTAGTGCATTACAACGTAAGCATTTCAGTATGAGCGTCATAGGGGTTGATACGTGTCACACCTACCCCTACCATTGTAACTATCATGGCTGTGTTGTGGAATTGTGAATTCCCACTCTGTGTTGTGAAATGTTTTATATGGAACTCAGCTGTGGTGAAATATTTGGATGTATTACATGTTGTGTATTATAGTGTGAGCAAACATAGGGGTGATGCACGTCACACCTGCCCCTGCTATCGTAATTGCTGTGTGTCGTGTTGTGATTTACTTACATGCTTTGTGGTTGTGCATACTATGAGTGAATTGTTACTACGGGGATTTTTTAGAATCTCACTCTCTTATAAAACAATTTTCATATAGGGCTAGTGGTTCTAAAGAGAAGCAGGTGGTGAACGACGGATAAAGCTCCAACCTATGAGTTTTATTTTTGGATAATTATTTATCATACTTTTGACTTTTGGACATTTTGTTGGGAATTATGTATATGTAGGAGATATTGAATACTATTTGTGTAATCCTCTATAATGGGAAACTAATTATGAGCGTTTGTGCCTTACAAACCCTTTAGATGATTAATGGAACCCAAGTATGTTGGGAAATATTATTGCACTTTGATATTTATGAATGGAATCAAATTGTACATGCCATTTATGTATTTAAAATGCGAATATGAGACCATGTTGAACATGTTTTTGAAAATTTTTGTAAATCCTGTTCCGGGAAATGAAAATTTGATAAGTCTCAATTTTTTCAGTGGTCTTTGATTCATTGAAATTACGTAATTTTGAACGTAAATCTCGGCCTTGATGAGAAGGGGGTTACATAATGCAACATAATAATAACACAAACAAAACGGCATGTGCACATGAGTCAGGGCTACTATCCTTCATCCATAGACCTCGATTAGGTTCTTGCTCACAACTAGGTAAATGTGCCACCTCGGGCAATACCCTACTTGGCAATATAGTGTTCATATTATAGAAGATGACATACTCAAAGCATATAAATATTCACATAGTTTATGAAAGTTAGAGTTACTACCTTGAATTGCCCTTTCCTGCTCTACTGTCCATTCAATACCTTTGATTTGGCTCAAGCTATTGATATGTTCCAAAATTCCAAATGTACAAGAATTGAGTTAATACTCATTCATGTACTAGTCTAAACTCTTTTAAACTTATTTTGTTAGTTATATTAGCTTAACATTGCAAAATGACTAAAATGTTGCTAGGGACCCGGTCCAAGTCCCTTTATACCGGATCCAATTGTACTTTTCCCAAAATTACGACCCGAGGTGATCCTACACAATTTCACATATAGAATCCATTTTTGACTTAGAATTGCCAGATTCACTACTAAAAAGACAATTTTACCCTCGGCAGCCCCCATTTAGGGTTTTAGGGCTCATTTTGTCATTTTACATTCCAAGGCGTTTCGCACTTCCTACTTAACATACACCCTACACAATTTTCCATTTTAAACATAATGGAATCATCAAATTGATGAAAATCAAACTCTAACTCTCCAAACTACCCTTGGCCAAAACTTTCATTAATTTTGGGAAAAATGAGGTTTTATGATTTCATTCACCCAAACACATTCTTTGCACCTATAATCCCTTGTTTAACCACCTAAACACTTTTACGCATATTTAATCAAAATTTGGGTAGAACCTCCCCTTAGGGTTTCATCAACCCAAACTACAAAATCAACCACAACTCAACCAATACAAACTATCAACAACCTTGAATCTAACAAGAAAACAAGGTTTTGGAGATTACCTTTCATTTCTCCTATTTCTATCTCTAAAATGCCATCTCCCTCTACTTCTTTCCTCTTGATTTGTCTTGCTATAAGTGTATTTTATGAAGACATAGAGATTAGAGAGAGTTGTGCGGGAATTACGAGGCAAAAGCATGTGTAAATCACTACCAACTCACCCTGTTTTGCCTCTTGAATTTGCTTCTCTTCTCTTTGTTCTTCATTTTTATATGAGCTCTCTCTCTCTCTCTCTGCCACTATGTTTGGATAAAATAAAGGCTTGGAAGAGGATAAGAGGCTTTTAAAAATATCACACTCTACCTCCTTGAATAATTATTAATTTATAACAATTTTACCACATGTTTGATTTTGACTTTTTCACCTTCATCTTTTTGTTTTGGCCATAGATATTTTCTTTTCCTCACTCCTATTTAACTTGGATAAAATTAATGGCCCATTGGAAGAGGATATTTGCTTCTTGAAATATCCAAATGCTATCTCTTCAATATTACTTTTAAGTTGCCTACAATTTTTTACTTTTCAAGCTTTCACCTTTTTGCTTGGTTTAATTACTTCAACTTAGCAATTGGAATTCAATCATCAATTCCCTTTTCCTCTTGCCCAAAAGTGACAAAAGTAGGCTCTTGGAATAACCAAGTATGCTTCTTCAATTATCACAATTTACCTACAATTGTTGATTTTTCAACTCAATTTTACTTGCCAATAATACTCCATTTTACTTTTAATTTTGACCAAGTATATATTTCCCTTCTTGCCTTTCCTTGTTGAACGTCCAAGAGCACATCAGAAAGGGAAACTTATAGGCTTTAGGTTAAATCTAGCCAAATAACTATTTTGCTCAAACATTTATGCCATTACCTTTTGAAGTTCTCATAAAGACTAAAAGTTGACAGAATTTTCATCAAACTTTGAAAATTCATATCTTTATTTATAGATATCCAATTGCAGTGGTTCCAAAGGCTATGTAACTCTTATTAATTCTAGTTTAAGGAAAAATATTTCCTTTAGCCAACTGGACACTCAACACTTTAGAATTATCATTTATTGATTATTGCCACAGAAACTTGCCAATTTCACTTGGCTAACTTCAAAAATACATATCTTTGTGTACAGCTCCAAATGACTTATATGACCTATCAAATTAAAGCTTGGTAAGTATACTTTTATTCTATGAAATTTCACATCTATTGGACATCATTTGATTATCCCAAACAATCACACAACTAAACTGTCATGCAGGAAAACATATTGGCAGCAAATCCACATTTTACAATTTATGTTCTAAACATAATTATGTTATGTGTGATGTAATATCCTAAATCTTGGGACTAAAAGCTAGGGAATAAGCCTGAATAAGATGTACTACTAAGTCTAGTTTGGGGAGAGTCCTAAGAATAATGGGAGATAGAAAGACTCTTAAAGACCATGTGATTTAGCCTTATCAGGTAGAGCACTCAGTATTTGTTGGTAGTGTGATTAAGTGTTGGTACAGATGTGCACAAGACACATATATGGTGCCATTGGGTTAGTAGAAAGATGCCTCCCAACTATGTCATGAGGTATGGACAAGTTAATCGAGTAAAGTATGCCGGTATATAAGTGCACATGGCATTTACAGGGAGGCATGTATACCCTTCATTTTTTGGAATAGACATTGGTGTGTGGTGCTATGTGGGGCCCAAATACACATACTCAAACCTGGCATCATCTTGTGAACTCCAATACGCATGACAGAATCCTTAGTAAGTCCCGAGTGAAACCCGAATAGATACCGATAAAGTAACTTTATTAAAGTAGATTTAATAAAGTAAGTCGTGATAGTTAATGATGACACAACTTTTGTGTTGGTACCACAAGAAATTGACAAGTGTCTCATCATCATGATAAAGTATAACAGCACTTTTATATTGGATGAATGAGAAATGACAATTGTCCCGCATGATGACCCTCATTTTTTGCCTTTTGTGTTGCCATCCTCGGGATATGCCACCTAGTACCTAAGTCGGGGAAATCTACCTGTCTCCGGTCTGGTCACTGACTAAGTTTCTTAAACACTGAACCTAGGAGCTGGGGAAAACCATCAGACCCTCACTATCCCTAACAAATATGTGAAACCCACTTTATTAAAGCAAGTGACACATATTACTAAATCACAGGATCACCGAACAAATGGCACTACAGGAATGTAATAGATGGCGGATACTCTCCAAGACCATTAAGGGCATAATAATTCTGTCTATCATCTTTATTAAAGAAGAAAAAATGCCAAAAAGATCTTAAGAAATTCTTAGATGAGAGATAGATCATGAATAGTGTTTTCAAAGAACTTCAATCATCAAAACTCTATCAAATCAGTATTTCCTCTCAAAATACCCTTCACAAACCTTTTTCTACTCATCCCAAGCTTCATTTCTTTGTTTTTGAATTTTCATTTAGAGGGCTTCGCTGCCATCTTTCCTGCCATAGTACTGCTAGATTTCTGAACTAATTGTGGAAACGCATAGAGGTAAGCATAGCCTTTATTTTGGATAGATTTGTTTGTTGTTTGAATGTGTTTTCATGGGGGTGGGGTACTATTCATATTTTAGCCAATAGTTATATTTGAGGTTCAATCATGTGTTTATGGTTAAATGATTATTTATGATGATTTTGGAAGTTGTTTTCAAGTCTACCTAAATTAGTTTTATGCAGGCAGAGGACTTGCAACATGTTTTTGATCAGTCAAACGTAGTTCAAATGCTATGAAATTTTACAAGATTAAATTAGACATCTTGGGATTTTATGTGATAGGTAATACGAGCCATTTGGACCAGTAAATTGAAAGTTATGAATTTTCAAAGTTTGATCTTTATTTTGGAATGAAATATGTGGAAGTCTGTGTGTGACGAATTTTCAAAATATTTGTGGCTATAATCAATGCTTTGAGATATTTTTCACTGAAATTGACTTAAAGAGATTTTTATTGAACCTAGAACCAACTTATTAGGACTTTTGTAGAATTATTTATGAATTTCCAAAGTTTGGTCTGCAAAACTGGGAAAAATCTGGGGGTAGTGATCAATTAAGTGAGATACTGTATTGATATGAGTTTACAAGTGTAATGGCTATATTTTTTCCTTGAAACTAGATTGATTAAGGGTCATATAGCCTTTAGAATCATCACAATTGGATATTTGCACAATTAGTCATGAATTTTCAAAGATTATTGAAAATTTTGGCAGATTTTGGTAATTAGGAAAAAATAAAAAAGTAAGGGCAATTGGTAATTAATTTGAACTTCAATGGTTAAGTAAAGTCCATAAAGTCAGTGTGGGTCTATTAAATACCTATAGGGCCAAATGTGTTAACTTTAAGGTTAACCAACCAAGGTGTCTTAGGTTATTAAAATTTGGGACAAGTATGGGCCCAAAGAATAAAGACAAGTCCTAGAGGCTAAAGTAGCCCATTAGAAATTTACTTGTCATTGCTTTAATAATATGGCCATTTATCTAGGGTCATGAGAAGTCAAGAAAGAAGAAAAGTGAAAGAATTTCCAAGAAGCTTCAATGGTTGGAAGAAAAGGCACAAGGAGGGAACTTTCCTCACTTGCATAACTGGATATGTGTACTTGTGTATTGATGTGTTAGTTGCTTTAATGAATTGTATGACACATATGTGAAAGAGTGAAGCTCTATTTTACTTATATTATGGTCATTAGTGTAATGTGTTAAACATTAAGCATGCATATATGTCATTATGTTCGCATGAATTTATGTAAGCAAGCATGTCATGCACAAAAGCATTTCTTGCATGTATTTGTTAGCATTGTTTGCTACTAGGATTCTCTTGAGTCTCACTCTCCCTCACCAAAAATATAAGTAGCAGAGCACTAAAGAGAAGTGCAAGACATTGTGCTAGGAGAAGAAGTTGAAATGAAGGAGAAGAATTATTTACATGCTGAACTGTTGTGTAATAAATGTTGAGCGATTAATTATATATCACTGAATGACTGACAAGTCGAATTTCCTAAGCACAGAAATTGAATTAGAAATAGGTAATCTCACGATATGAGCCCATTAGTTAAGAAACCTTCTACATGTAGAAATGAGAAAAGAATCACTCTGAATAAGATAATAAAGAGAATTAAGAAATGATGAGTTATGAAGAAGTTACGAACAACTTTAAGATAGTTTTTGAAAAGTTTTGAAATTTTCTAAAAAACCAACTCAACTATAGGGTTGAATCCTATCTTGAAGGGCTGGGAATTGAAAGAACTTTATACATGAAAATCACTTCATGGTTTGAATTCACTGCGTAAAACTCATTAGGTCGATTACAGAAGTAAGGTGTTACATATGACCACTAATTGCATTGTTTGGCAATTTCACATGTACTATATTCACCATTTTATTCCCTTTAATACCTCAAAGTATAAAAGAATTTTGATAACTAAAATTTGGGATGTTACATTGCCAACCTCCTGATACATATATAAGGAGTTGATCCTTATGATCTCATTAATGACTCTTTTCCTAATTCTGCTTTGTTTGCTCTTGCTGTACAAGAGCCATATTACTCTAAAATTGTGAATTATCTTGTTTCTCATGTAGTTCCTCCTTCTATCTCTATATTTCAGGTGAACAAAATGATGAGGGAGGCTAACTACAATGTTTGGGATCCACCTATCGTTTAGAGACAATTCATCCCGTATTATGTTGCAAATAATGAGATTCACTCCATCATTCCCCTTACTTACTCTTTTTTCTATTAGGGGTATTTTAGCGGAAATATGACTACTAGGAGGGTGTTGGAGTGTGGATTCTATTGGCCTACTTTGTTTCATAATTCATATGTTTATCGCAAAATCTTGTGATACTTGTCAAATGTTTGGGAGTTAGGGTAAGAGGCATAAGATACCTATGAGGCCTATGCATTTTTATGAAATATTAGATGTATGAAGTATATGTTTTATAGGGCCCTTTCCTCAATTCTTTAGATATACTTATATATTGGTTGCAAGGTACTAGGTATCTAGATTGGTAGAGGCAATTCAAACTAGAAAAGATGATGCTTCTACTATTGCTAAGTTCTTACATTCTTACATTTTTTGTAAAAATGGCATTCCAAGGGCAGTCATCAGTGATGAAGGTACACATTTCTGCAATAGGACTATTAACTCATTACTTGTTAAGTATGGAGTCACTCATAAGCTTGCAACACCTTATCATTCTCAAACCAATGGGTTGGCAGAAGTTTTAATCAGGAGTCAAGCAAATACTTGAGAAGATTGGGAAGCCATCCCAAAAGAATTGGAGTGAGAGATTGGAGGAAGCTCTTTGGGCATATAGGACTGCCTACAAAACACCTATAGGGATGTCACCATTTAGATTGCTCTACATCAAGTCTTTCTATCTCCCTATGGAGCTTGAGCATAAGTCTTATTAGGCAATCAAAGCTTGCAATGCCAACTTATAATCTTCTTTGGCTAATTGGATTATTCAAGTCCAAGAACTTGAAGAAATACGACTTAAGTAATATGAAAATGCATAACTTTAGAATAACAAGTTGAAGATAATCCAATGTAAGCACATCTAAAGGATGGAGTTTCATAAGGGAGAGAAAATATTAAAATTTAAAGCTTGCCTCAAGTTGATGCTTGGGAAATTCAAAACAATATAGGAGGGCCTTTTCATTGTGATTAAGGTCCTTCCATTTGTGCAAAGGCCCAACCGAAAGTAAAAGGCCATTACAAGTAAAATTAAATAATAAAAATCATGATAATAATGGTAATATAAAATAAAAAATAACCTTAGATTTTTGCCCACTTCTTATTTCCCTTTATTTGTCAAATTCCAGCAAAAAGGAAGAGAAAGAAATCTGTAGAGTCTTTGAGTATTGAAACCCCAAATCCAGTTATCTTCTCCATCTTCCTCCTTCTTTTAGTCTATCACTAGTGCGCTAGATTCAGCCACTGTCTCAACTAACTTTGCTCCTTCCTTAGTTCAACAATGTTGGACATTGCTGCCTTTTTGTTTTGCCCTGTAGTCTTCGCCTTTAATAACATAAACAAGGAGAGAGGCTTCTGGACTACTCGACTGTCTCCTCCTTCTTGCCCATTATTGCTACTCTCATCTTTGTTGTTATGGTGTCAGTGTACTAGAGCTTTATTTTGACTCTCCTTCTTGCTCTATTTTAGGTGTTGTTGTGTTGGATCAAGTAAAATTCAACCTTCACTTCTCTTTTGCTCTTGTGCATTGATTATGTTGGGTATGTATAAATACACTCTTCCTTAGAACTCTAGAATGTTTACATTTTTTTAATTATTATGTTTAGAATAATGTAGTTTTTTTTTGTCATGTTGTGTGTAGATATATGCTATATTTTTAGGCGCGTGGTAGTTGTTGGGTGCAGGGGAGGGAATTAATTGCTATAATATTTGTTTATAACTTAATCTTGTTAAGAGGACTTAGTAGTTTCAAAGCCTATTGTAAAGGGTTAGAAGTTGTAAAATTTATACTTTAATAGATAAGTAGCCTATCATGAATGGGTATTTCATTATGCACTCTTTTTAATGGTTAAATGTATTCACAGACACACATTCTTGATGAGGAAAAATTTAAATTATGTTCAATCTTTTCCTTCAAATTGATTGAAATAGGGATGTTTAATGACCTTAAGATGGCTCTCTAAAGATGGTTGATTGAAAATTTGAAGGAGTAGTTTCACTTATTGATGAATGATGTTAGCTATTAGAGTATATACAAAGTGTTTGTGAAAATACTTAAGAAATGAATGTTGTGGAATTTGACAAGCATGGTAATTTTATTAGTGATATTCAAAAAGGAAATTGATTTTTGTGATAAGATAAGGAGGAAGATAATAGTATTGATTAATTAGGAGTTATTTAGATTCTATGTTAAGATTTGGAAAATTATGTGTAATGTTTACACACACACATACACTACATACATACAATAGTATTGAAATCGATGTTGTGGAATTTGACAAGTGTGGTAATTTTATACAGTGATATTGAAAAGGAAATTGATTTTTGTGATAAGATAAGGAGGAAGATAATAGTATTGATTAATTATGAGTTATTTGGATTCCATGTTAAGATTTGGAAAATTATATGCAATGTTTAGACACACACACACACAACATACATACATACATACATACATACATACATACATACATACATACATACATACATACATACATACATACATACATATGTACCTACGTACGTACGTACATACCTGCTGTGGTTTTATTTATTATGGATTCAATTAAGGGTATGTAATTTATATGCATCTAGAAGCTAAATGGTTCTTTCTTATTCTTTAAATTTGTTATGAAAATAGAGTTGTGAACAGAAATAAACAAATTTGCATGTGTATGTGTATATATATTGGTCTTTAGCATCATTGTTATAAATAACTTATGAAGCTTATGGTTGTGATTTAATCTCTTAAAAGATAAGGAAGATTCTTATAAAAGACATGAAGGGATTTTATTAACTAAGATATTATAGATTTCTATGAAGTCATAGTTGGAATAACTATAACGCTAATGTTTACTAGGTGGAAAGTAGAACCATGTTTGAAGGCTACTAAGTATGATAGACCATAGCTTTTGAGACTACCAATTAAGTAAATAACGCCCTACTTGATATAGAAATGTTGTTATTAGATGCTACCTTGACCATTTTGAAGTATTTTACTTTCTCATTAATGTGTTCCTGAGTATTAGCATTCTCAAAAGTGACAAGTTAAAGCTTTTGAAGAAAAATATAATTTCTTTATTGGATTTCTTCTACTTGACTTTAAACTTTTCTACATGGATGGAAGGGGGAGATTTTTCATAACAAGGAAAGACTTGTCCATTCAGTATTGAAATTGATTTGAGTAATAAGGTTGCCTACTTCCATTCATGCCAAAAAATATTATCAAAGGATTGAAAGTAGAACATTGGTGGCTAATGGCATTTCCTTTAGCCCTTGATGTGCATGGCACGACTAGCTAACATGGTGACTAGGAGGTGCCAACCACGTGTGATGGCCAACACACATAGGGTGAGGGTTTTCATGAGTATCACTCACACCAGTTCTCATGGCTTTTATTTGGGCCTATTTTCATGGCTTTTAGCTACGCCGGATTGGTTAATTACTCTTATGGAACATGTGTCCATGCTTGCTATCATTCTGTCTAGGTCCTAATTAAGAATACAACTTTTTTATTATGTTATCAATTTTCAAATAAAAGGTTCTTTGAATATATTTTTATAGTAAATAGCAATGATTAATTCTTTATTTTCCTTCTTATACTCTTAGTTGCTTACTTGTTTACATGAAGAATAATTAATTCTTTAATATTCAAATGAGAAGTTACTTTATTCTGTTATGACTAAACTAGCTTATTATTAGCGTATATTTGTATATTATTATGGGGACGTTATTTATTGGAAAATATTTTTGCACTCAGATGGAAGAAGTGTACCTACTCCTCCTGTTGACTCCTGAAGCTCACCTTGGATAAGAAGCCTATGATTGTTACCTCTATCACATAGACTATTGTAAATGTTTAATTAATACCTTTGTATGATTTACTAGTGTCACTCCATATATTCTATAGGCAGGATTCCTGAACTTTTTGATGTTGTGGGATTTATGTATATGCATATGTTATTGTGGACCGGAGCTCCATATGCTTTATATTACTAACAGGTTGTTGTAGAAATTTCAGGAAGCTTAACTTATAGATAGGACTATGTCATAATTTCTACAAAAAGATTTATTTTATTTATTAGGAATATGTTTATGCATGATCTAGAAATGGTATATGTATATACAGGATTATATTACTAATTATGGTATTCTAAATGATACTATATTTAGTATTTCAAGTATTTATATTCATATTTAGGTTTTAAGGCTTATAGAATATGAATTTTCTTGTATTCTGTGCCTGTCACTATAACACCTTATTTTTGTAATCAATCCGATGAGTTTTATGCAGTGAATTTGAACTACTAATCAATATTCTTTCATAAAACTCTTTATATTCCTAACCTCAAGATAGGATTCAAACCTATAGTTGAGTAGGTTCTTCTGAGAATCTTAAAATCTTTTGAAAGCATCCTTCAGTGGTTCGTAACTTCATTATTACTAATCAATTCTTATCTTTATTCAATTCAATCCGAGTGGTTTGATGCTCATTTATATAGCTAGATTATTCCTCTACTCATTTATTTAGCCAGATTATTCCTCTGCTCATTCTTAGTTCATTATCATGCTAGGGAAATTGTCCATTTAGATGCATATGCATGATTATACAATCATTCTTAAAGCACGATAATCAATACATAACAAGCCATCAAATAACATTCTTCTATTTTCCATTACATCTTCTACTGCACGACTCTAGTACATTCCACTTCTATGCTTAATATACCTACATGTGTCAAACCCCTTAACATTTCTATATTCATAGAGTATTAAGGGCGCAGTTTTGTAAGGCATACAAAAATAGTGAAAACATATTGACATTAGGTACTTATTTACAATACAGGAGAATCCCCGCAAGGTTTGAAAAATATTTACAAATGTAGAAGTGTTCCAAAACAAAGAAAAGTACAAGCCTAGATAACCATAGCAGCTTTAGTTTTCACTGGGAGTCTATTTACCGATAGCCACTGCCTGTTCCTTCGAGCCGCTAGCTCAGCTGTAAGGCTTTTTAGTTTGAAAAAGGGTGAGATTCGAGTGAATCTTAGTAGCAACAGGCAATGAAACATATATAATGTATAAATAAATATGCAATGCTCCATGTCATGTAAGATACGAACTCGTGTTGTATGTATCCTATCCAATACCAAACAACATGCTTGCAACCTTAGCTTAACTCGTGTCCAGGGTCAAACTATGACCTTGTCTTAACTTGTGTCCATAGTCAAATGACTACTTGAACCCTGGCATAGCTCGTGTCAAAGGTCAAATAACTGCTTGAAGCCCATCTTAACTCATGTCCAAGGTCAAACTACGATCCTGGTTTAACTCGTGTCCAAGGTCAAACGACTGCTTGAACCTTAGCTTATCCTCGTATACCATTGATGCGTGCTTCAGTCGCTAAAGCAATCAATTAATAACTAGGACAACCTACTAATGCAATATAGTGGCAACCTAGGTCATTCTCCCAAGGAGAAATATGTGGGTTTTCTCTAGAATTGAATTTGGGTGATAAAAAAATGCAATGGAATGAACCTAAACTAAAATGCAAGACTCCACTACTTAATTGCAAAATGTAAAAGACTCTAAAACCTATATGAGAATGAAACTAACCTAAATAATGAACATGCAATTTTTGGGGTTTTTCGTATGAGAGGGAAATTAAAATCCTAAGGAAAAGAAATAAACTAATATCTAAGAAAATCAACAAAGGTTAGTTCAGTTATGATGGTGAAGGGGACAACTCAGGATTCACATGGATTTAGCTTTCTTAGCCATTCAATTTATTAGACCAAAGGGAGGTTCATGAAAAGTTGGAATTAATAAACTTAATCACCTAATCAAGACATGGAAAACCCTCAAGCTCAATAACATCTAATCCACTAGAAAACTCATAATGGAAAAATGGTGGTTAATTAAATCTATTAAAAACCAATCACAATTGTTTAAGATAGTTTGTGAAATTATGTTCACAATTGCCTAATTAAACAATTCAACAATTAATCACCTAATTAAACAATCAAGAGATTAAACCCAAATTGACAATTAAATTAATAAAGAAAACTCGATTATAATCTAATTGACAATCAAATGTTTGCAAACAAAAATCCCAATAATTATTTAAGAACAAAACCCAAAATATCAATTTAATCGAAATCAAAAATAAGTCTACAATCTAAAACTAGATTGTTCTCAATTATTATAACTTAAAAATAATTTAAAACTAAATAATCTCAAGTCTTGAATCAAAAAGATAAAAGAAAGACACTCCCTTATAGTCTTCAAGTGTAAGCTCCTAGGCTCTAGCTTCCTCCATGCTCCTCCCAAATTGCCTCCCAAGAGACTTAAGCTTCCATGAAATTCATCTCTCCTTCACACTCCGAGCAAACCATGACAGTGATCAAAAAGATTTGTGAAATATTGGTTGGTGATTTCTAATGGCCGTGGGACCCCCGTGGAGAAGCAATAACAATTGAATGAATCAATATCCCAATCCTTCTCAGCGTCTTCCCTCAATTGTCTTTGCGTCCGCTAGTGTCTCTCAGCGTATTCCCGTCTGTCCCGTTTCAGCGTTCTCAATCCCCTTCTGCGGCGGCAAGGTATTTTTAAGAAGGGAGGGGAGAGTTTTGGGTACTAATTTGGGCCCATTAAAATTCCAAAAGCCCAATAAAATTCCACCATTGGATTCTTTTTGAGTTTCTAAGAAAAGTTTTGCACCGTAGGATCTTTTAATATGCTTTTCTCTACCTTGCAAGAATCAAATAAAATCATGATTTATCATATAATTGAAAATATTTTTCAATCACAATATAACAATTAAGATATTAACCTTTTTAAGCCCAATAATATCATAATCAATTCAGATTTATATTATTTCCCAAAATTGGCTAATTATCCAAATATTATCTAATAAATCTAAATTAGCCTAAAATAATTCCCAAAATAAATGAATAAGGTGGAATAAAATATATTAAAATTGTGATTTATCAACTCCCCCACACTTATCATTTGCACTCCTGGGCAAAACAAATCAAGACCAAGGGAGTATAACAAAACAAAATAAAACAAAACTTCAAAAGTGAATGTTCCAATCACAAGTAAAAAGTAAACAAAAGCATTTCAACACCTCTTTTATCCAAATGATCTTCTCATGACTCAAGAAAACAAACTTTATGGCAATTTACTTGACAAAGGAGAATTTAAGCTAGAAATCCCTTACTAAGGATATGTGTATGTCACTCATCACTCAAAAGTGTATATGCTTGTGTTTACACTCAAATCCACCCTAACCAGTACTCTTTCCATAGGCTTGACAAGGATCTAAGTTCTCCACCACTAGCAAAGCAAATGCAAACATAAATCCAAAAGAATTTTATTAGGTTGTAATGGGGCTAAGGCTAAGAAAGAAAGGGTATAGTGTTTGGAGAAACAAAGTTGAATATCCTAGAAGATGAAGAGATTGATGCAATAGGATGAAAGAAACCAAATCACACTTGAACTGGGTCATTACTTTTCCTTTCTCTTTTTTTTCTTTTTTTCTTTTTTCTCTCTTTTTTTTTTGCAATTCTCTTGGGCTGTTATATATATATATATTCTTTTGACGTGAACCTGTGTATTGGTGATACAAAGGCCCAGTTACTCAAACATTTATAACTCAATAGCACCAATATGCTACTAGCACGCTCATAGCTCTTACTGGCCGTTTGACGCGAAGATCAACATTGGTGATGAAGACCCCCGGTTACTAAGCACAGCTTAAACCAGCGGAACGGAATCTTATTGCCCTTTTTTTTAAGATAACATATCGTACTTTTCACAATGACCCAATTCCTAATTTTATACATGTTCTTGCATCCAAAATAGATATAATGCAATGCTCTTCAACTCCTAAGACATTCAAAAGGGTAGGATTTTTTTTTGTTATGGGGTGAGAAGAAAAATAAAATATAGGCTCAAATCTCACTAGGTCTATATGATTACTAGCTTAAATTCACCTAAGTCAAATTCATTGCCACTTAGTCTATTATCTCAAAACATGATCAATCACTTTTCAAATCAAGGATGCATCATACTAAAGTTACTTAAAATTTGCAATTTTCACATTCAAAACAGTTGATCCCTCCCCCACACTTAAACAATGCATTGTACTCAATGCAAAACAGTCATAGCAAAGCACAAAGACAAGTAATATGCAGCATTACTCAACTTAATAATATGACAATACAAAATAAAAGAGTGAAGGAAGGAATACAACCGGGGTCTACGTGGTGTCTTGTAGTGCGGTAACCTCCACTGCTTGAGTGGAGAATCTATTATAGAATAGCTTCAAGCGGTGTCCATTGACGGTGAAGCATTTTCCATTCGGCTCCCTTTTGATCTTCACAGCGCCATATGGAAAAACATCAATGACAATGAAGGGCCCCTCCTATCTAGAGCGGAGCTTTCCAGGCATGAGTTTTAATTTGGAGACGTAGAGTAGAACTTTTTGGCCCACTTGGAATTCTCTCTTCATAATGAGTTTGTCATGGGCTGCTTTAGTTCTTTCCTTATAAATCCTTGCATTTTCATAAGCTTCCCTTCTTAACTCTTCAAGCTCTTGCAATTGCAACTTTCTTTCAGCACCGGCACTAGCAAGATCGAGGTTGCACCTTTTTATTGCCCAATACGCCTTGTGCTCCACCTCTACTGGCAAATGACATGCTTTGCCATAGACAATCCTGTATAGAGACATGCCAATGGGACTTTTATATGCTGTGCGATATGCCCAAAGTGCATCATCGAGCCTTTTACTTCAGTCCTTCCGGTTGGGTTGCACTGTCTTTTCTAAAATGAGCTTGATTTCTCTATTAGAGAGTTCTGCTTGACCATTCGTCTGAGGATAGTATGGGGTGGCTACCTTGTGCATCACACCATACTTGCTAAGCAAGTTCAGCAAACTTTGATTGCAAAAATGAGTTCCTTGATCACTAATGACAGCTCTTGGAATACCAAACCTGCAAAGAATGTGAGATCGAACAAAGGAAACCACTACAGAAGAGTCATTAGTATGAGTGGGGATAGCCTCAACCCACTTGGACACATAATCCACAGCCAGCAAGATATACAGATAACCAAATGAAGTGGGAAAAGGCCCCATGAAATCAATTCCCCAAACATCAAAGACTTCACAGAATAATAAGGGTTGTTGGGGCATCTCATGTTTCCTAGAAATAGTACCCACAAATTGACACCTGGAACACTTCTCACAAAATTCAAGGGCATCACGAAATAGACTAGGCCAAAACAATCTACTTTCCAAAACTTTCCTAGCAGTTCGCTTAGCACTAAAATGTCCCCCACATGCATGAGTATGGCAAAAAGTTAAGACAGACTCAAATTAATCATCAGGAATGCATCGCCTAATAATTTGATCACTACAAATATGCCACAAGTAAGGATCATCCCATATATAGAATTTAACGTCTTTCTTAAACTTATTCAATTGATGTGTATTCATGTTAGCTGGCAAAACATACGCAACTAAATAATTTGCAATATTAGCATACCAAGGGATAGAAACAACAACCTCATAGAGCCTTTGATCAGGAAAATCATCTAAGGGTAAAGATGTTATCGGAGGTGATTCAATCCTACTCAAGTGATCAGCTACCATATTCTCTGCACCACTCTTATCACGAATCTCAATATCAAACTCTTGTATCAACATCACCCACCTAATGAGACAGGGTTTGGAGTCCGGTTTCTTGAACAAGTATTTGATAGCTGAGTGATCTGTAAAGACAGTCACCTTGGTGTGAAGGATGTAAGATCAAAACTTCTCTAACCCAAAGACGATTGCAAATAGCTCTTTCTCTGTGGTAGTGTAGTTAGCCTGAGCAGCATCTAGTGTTCGAGAGGCATAGACTATGATATGTTGTCTCTTCTCTACTCTCTGGGCAAGAACAACACCTAATGCATAATCTGAAGCATCACACAAGAGCTCAAATGGAAGGCTCCAATTAGGTGGCTGAATGATGGGGGTGTAGTGAGTTTCTTCTTTAACTCATCCCATACATACCTGTAAGAATCATCAAAAACAAAACCCACATCTTTTTGCAACAAACGAGATAATGGCAGTGCTATCTTACTAAAATCCTGGATGAACCTTCTATAAAATCCAGTATGCCCAAGAAAAGAATGTACATCTTTCACACAAGAAGGGTATGGAAGGGATGAGATAATATCAACTTTAGCTTTATCAACCTCAATACCATCATGTGAAACTACATGACCCAAAACAATTCCTTTCTTAACCATGAAATGACATTTTTCAAAATTCAACACAAGATTATATTGAATGCATCTTTCCAAAACATTGTCCAAACTAGCTAAGCATGCATCAAAAGAATCACCGTAAATAGTGAAATCAACCATGAAAACTTCCATGCAATGCTCAAGAAAATCAGAGAATATGGAAACCATGCAACGTTGAAAAGTGCCTGGTGCATTACATAAGCCAAATGGCATGCGTCTATATGCAAAGGTTCCAAATAGACATGTGAATGTGGTTTTATCCTGATCCTCAGGGGCAATAGAAATCTGAAAATATCCAAAAAAAAACCATCCAAAAAACAGTAATGTGATCTACTAGCCAGTCTTTCTAATATCTGATCTATAAAGGGAAGATGGTAGTGATCCTTTCTACTCACATAATTCAATTTTCTATAGTCAATACATACTCTCCAACTATTCTGGACTCTAGTCGGAACTAGCTCACCTTTGTCATTACGCACAACTGTAATACCAGTTTTCTTAGGCACTACCTGAACTGGACTTACCCACTGGCTATCAGAAATAGGGTAGATTATACCTGCAGAAAGAAGTTTAGTTACCTCTTTCTTTACCACATCAAGGATTAATGGATTGAGTCGCCTCTAAGGCTGTCGCACAGCTTTGGCACCATCTTCTAGCAGGATCTGATGCATGCACACATTTGGGCTGATTCCAGGGATATCAGCAAGAGTCCATCCAATAGCTTTCATCCGTCTCCTAAGTACCTCTAAGAGTCGGGTTTCCTCATCAGCAATTATGTCATTAGCTATAATCACAGGAAGTGTCTCATTCTTCCCCAAATAGACATATTTCAAGTAGTCAGGAAGTGGCTTTAACTCCAAAAATGGAGCTTGCTCAATTGAAGGTATGAGCGGCTTCAAATCTATATCAGTCAAACTAGAAACCTGCACAACTGATACACAAATAGAAGAACAAACTTTCCCATCTTGGGGAGTATTAGTAGAAACTGCAAGTGCAATAGAATCGAGCAACACATCACAATCAACAATAATAGTGCCATCAGTAGCACTCATGTCAGAGATAGAATCATAATCAGAAATCTCACTATTAGAAACATGATCAGTGTCAATCAATAATTCAGAGTCAGGTAGTGAAGATGAATCAATTCTATTCATGGCATCAATCACACTAAGTAACTGAGAAAGTCCATCAGAATCAATAGTAGTAGTAGATGTGTGATCACTAGAATTGCTAATGCTACAATTAGGCACAGAATGATCATGTCTAGAATGTCTCATAATCTCAATAGCATCAGTGAAAATATCAAGATCAGCACTATCAAGATCAGCACACATGTCACAACTACCAATTTCAGCACATGAACAAGAGATAGTATCATCTAAACAGGTAATATCATCGGATCTATTAAGCACGCTATCTCTAAGATCTACAACAGAATCATCCATAATAGCATCAATAGCATTAACATCTATCTCAGCACAATCATCAGGGGGTGTCTCATGGATTCAAGCACATTAAATCTAATAGTTTCACCAGCAAATTCTAGAGTAAGGCTACCAGCATGCACATCTATCATAGCTCTAGCAGTTTTAAGGAAAGGCCTACCTAGAATCAAAGATGAATGTTCTTTCTGCCTAAACCTACCATCATCCATATCAAGAACATAGAAGTCTGCAGGGAATATGAAATCTTTTACCTTAACCAAGATGTCCTCCAAAATGCCTTCTGGGACTGTGCAACGTCTATCAGCAAGGGATGCAATGAGATTTGTGGGTTTGAGCTCTACACCCTTGAGTTGATTGAAGACTGATTTTGGCATAACATTGATAGCTGCTCCCAAGTCTGCTAAGGCATCTGAGAAGTCAATGTCACCAATAGTACAAGGGATGAGAAAGCTACCAGGATCCTTGCACTTTACTGGCATTGGCATTTGATAAAGAGAGGAGACCACTGCTCCTAAGTCAACCTTGCCTTCATGCTTAAATTTTCTCTTTATAGTACATAACTCCTTCAAGAATTTTGCATATTTAGACACTTGTGCGACTAAGTCAACTAGTGAAACATTGATCACCACTTTCTTGAAGATATCATAGACTTCATTAAACATCTCAGCTTCCTTCTTTCTCCTTTCAGCCTTAGTTACTGCAGTAGGAAATGGCAGGGCTGGTTTGATCACTTGCTTTCCTTCCTCATCCTTTTCTTGTTCTTTATGAGGTGCCACTTGTGTTTTTGATGAAGTTGACTGATTCTGTGATGTGGAAGTGGAAGTAGAAGGAAGAGTAGAAGGAGAGTCATCAACAACTTCCTTGTCATTTGAAGTATTGGTGGTAACAAGATCTGCAGAAGGGATTATCTTTCCACGTCGAAGAGATATAGCATTAACTCCACCAATATTAGGATGTTGCTGAGGTTTAACATTCGGATTGGTTACCACTTGAGATGGAAGCTTTCCAAAACCTTGACTCTGTACATTACTAGTGCGTTAGAAAATTGACCCATTTGAGTTTTAAAAGCTTGAAATTCCTGTATTTGTTGCTGTTGCTGCATCAGGATTTTCATCATAGCGTCCATCTTGCTTTCTAACCTTGAATCTTCATCTTGGACTGGTATTGATTGTCTAACTTGTTGAAACATCTTGCTACTAGAATTCCCACTTTGATTGAATTGTGCTTGCTGGGCTTGGCCATTTCCATATCGAAGATTTGGATGATCACGCCATCCAGGATTATATGTACTGGAGTAAGGATCATATTTTTGGCCACCTTGAATCATAGGTTTAGAAGGGTATATTGCTTTACAAGATTCAACTCCATCATTCATGTAGGGGCAAGAGTCAGTACCATGAGTAGCTAGAGAGCAAATAGAGCAGAAGGGCCCTACTAGAGCAGAAGAGTTAGCCTGTGGGCTAACAGAAGTAGAGGACCTCATAGGATTGGACATATTGGAAGAATTTTGCATATGAGACATAACCATTTTTTCCATAACAGATGCAAGTTTATCAATTTTGCTCTCTAGGCGAGACTCAGAATTAGAAGAAATTCGTCCCACTTCATTAACTTTGACCTGTTGTCTAGTACCAAATTGTTGACTATTTTCAGCTTTCCTTTCAATCAATTCCCAAGCATGATCCACAGTCAAGTGTAGAAGTGCACCACCAGCAGCTGAGTCTAATAAATCTCTCTCCAGAGGTAAGAGACCTTCATGGAAGTATTGGATCAGTAATGTATCCAGAATCTGATGGTGGGGACAACTGAACATAGTATTTTAAAATGCTTTAGATATTCATATAAGGATTCTCCAACCACTTGTCGACATCCACATATGTCCTTCTTGATAGATGAAGTGCGAGAAGCTGGGAAATACTTTTCCAAGAACAGTTTCTTCAATTGGTTCCATGAAGTAATGAATCCAGGAGGTAATCAAAGCAACCAATTTTTAGCAGATCCTTCTAAAGAGAATGGGAAGGCACGCATCTTAATCTCATCTTCAGTCACACCAACAGGTTTCATAGCGGTGCAAACCATGTGAAACATCTTCAAGTGATTGTACGCTTCCTCACCTGAAAGGCTATTAAATTTTGGAAGTAAGTGAATCAATCCAAATTTCAATTCAAAATTTGCATTAATATCAGGATAATTGATACACCAATTTTGAAAATGCAAATCAGGTGAAACCAATTCTCTAATAGTCATAGCAGGATCAACAATATTAGCATTTGCATTTGCATTTGCATTTTCGTTAGCATTTACAATTGCATTTGCATTAACATTAACATTCCCATCAGCATTAACAACAATATTATTAGCATCCATATTGACCTTAGAATCAGAAGAATCAACAATGGGCTCAACAGAGGAACTATTGCCTACAAAAGTACTAGCTCTAGTCCTTCTTCATTGGTGAAGTGTCCTCTCAATATAAGGATCAAATTCAAACAATTTTTCAGAAGAGGATCGGGTCATGCAATAAACAACTACCTAAGAAGTTGCCTAAAAACTCAAATCTAGAGACTAACCATTGCTCCCCGGCAACGGCGCCAAAATTGATGCGTGCTTCTGTCGCTAAAGCAATCAATTAATAACTAGGACAACCTACTAATGCAATATAGTGGCAACCTAGGCCATTCTCACAAGGAGCAATATGTGGGTTTTCTCTAGAATTGAATTTGGGTGATAAAAAAATGCAATGGAATGAACCTAAACTAAAATGCAAGACTCCACTACTTAATTGCAAAATGTAAAAGACTCTAAAACCTATATGAGAATGAAACTAACCTAAATAATGAACATGCAATTTTTGGGGTTTTTCGTATGAGAGGGAAATTAAAATCCTAAGGAAAAGAAATAAACTAATATCTAAGAAAATCAACAAAGGTTAGTTCGGTTATGATGGTGAAGGGGACAACTCAGGATTCACATGGATTTAGCTTTCTTAGCCATTCAATTTATTAGACCAAAGGGAGGTTCATGAAAAGTTGGAATTAATAAACTTAATCACCTAATCAAGACATGGGAAACCCTCAAGCTCAATAACATCTAATCCACTAGAAAACTCATAATGGAAAAATGGTGGTTAATTAAATCTATTAAAAACCAATCACAATTATTTAAGATAGTTTTTGAAATTATGTTCACAATTGCCTAATTAAACAATTCGACAATTAATCACCTAATTAAACAATCAAGAGATTAAACCCAAATTGACAATTAAATTAATAATGAAAACTCGATTAATAATCTAATTGACAATCAAATGTTTGCAAACAAAAATCCCAATAATTATTTAAGAACAAAACCCAAAATATCAATTTAATCCAAATAAAAAATAAGTCTACAATCTAAAACTAGATTGTTCTCAATTATTATAACTTAAAAATAATTTAAAACTAAATAATCCCAAGTCTTGAATCAAAAAGATAAAAGAAAGACACTCCCTTGTAGTCTTCAAGTATAAGCTCCTAGGTTCTAGCTTCCTCCATGCTCCTCCCAAATTGCCTCCCAAGAGACTTAAGCTTCCATGAAATTACTCTCTCCTTCACACTCCGAGCAAACCGTGACAGTGATCAAAAAGATTTGTGAAATATTGGTTGGTGATTTCTAATGGCCGTGGGACCCGCGTGGAGAAGCAATAACAATTGAATGAATCAATATCCCAATCCTTCTCAGCGTCTTCCCTCAATCGTCTCTGCGTCCGCCAGTGTCTCTCAGCGTATTCCTGTCTGTCCTATTTCAGCGTTCTCAATCCCCTTCTGCGGTGGCTAGGTATTTTTAAGAAGGGAGGGGAGAGTTTTGGGTACTAATTTGGGCCTATTAAAATTCTAAAAGCCCAATAAAATTCCATCATTGGATTCTTTTTGAGTTTTTAAGAAAAGTTCTGCACCGTAGGATCTTTTAATCTGCTTTTCTCTACCTTGCAAGAATCAAATAAAATCGTGATTTATCATATAATTGAAAATATTTTTCAATCATAATATAACAATTAAGATATTAACTTTTTTAAGCCCAATAATATCATAATCAATTCAGATTTATATTATTTCCCAAAATTGGCTAATTATCCAAATATTATCTAATAAATCTAAATTAGCCTAAAATAATTCCCAAAATAAATGAATAAGGTGGAATAAAATATATTAAAATTGTGATTTATCAACCATCTCTGGATCTCATATCACGGCTAAGTCATGTGTTCTAGACACTATCATGGTACAGAAGATAGAATACCCAAATCATACAGATTATTACATAGTTCATGAATGAAAGTGTTACTACCTGACTCCTTTTCCAGTTCATCGGTTGTCCTAAACTCTTGTTTCTGCTCGGGCTAATTCCAATTCCTATAAAATTAAAGTTATAAGTAACTAGTTATTACTTGAACTATTACTACCTTTAAATCAAATTCTGCTAGTTATCTAATGCAGTTATAATAGTCTCTGCATAATACAATTATTCACAATGCAGTTTCATTGTTTCAAGAGTCTGGCATATTTTCAGTTGACTTTGAAAGTTCATAATTAATTCTAGGAAAGTCCAATCTAATTGATTTCAAAGCCTATATGTGAAGCTCTTCAAATGTACTTTTATATCAAAATACTTAAGTCTGACCACTACAACCATGTCATTCCTAGAATTTCGCCAAACCTCCTCTGTTCTAGATTACATTCCAGAAACAAGGCTCAAATTTGAAAAATCATATCTCTTAACCTACTTGTCCAAAAATTGTGTTCTACCCACCAAATAAAAGCTCTATATTTCTAGTTTATGAATGTAAAGTTTTAGAATTTTTGAACTAGGTTTGGCCAGCTAAATTCAGTTCACAAAAACACTGCCTTCTGTGAAATAAATCGAACAACATTTTTCCTTCAACTTCTAAAAATTCCAAATTTTCATACAAATTCCCAAAAATCATGAACACATATATTCCCACACAATTTTCCCTTCTAAACCTAATGGAATCATCAAATTATAAAATTCCAGCTCCTCACCTATGTTCTGCACCTATCTGAAACGTGCAACCTTAAAGGAAAGGTTGTTTTTTCCTGATTCCACTTGGTTAAACACTTCCATTTTTCTTATATTCACATGATCAACAACTTAAACACTTAATAAACATGATTCATGGAAATTTTGGTAGCATAACATCTTAGGGTTTCATCTTCCCAATTTCAAATAATCAACATAACCAAGACAATATCAACAACAACTACTATAACAACAACCAACTAATCAAGAGGATTAAGGTTTTTGATATTACCTCTTAATTTCTTGGCTTTCTCTCTCTAGGCATCACTGTTCACTCTCTCCTCCCTCTTGATTTTGCTTGCCAAACATGGTTTTCAACATAAAAAAGAGATAAGGAGAGGTTCCCAAGTGATTTAGAAGGCATAAGCACTTGAAATCAAGCCTCTTACCTTAGATTGTGCTTCTTGAACCCTAAGACCTTCCTCTTGTTCCTTTAAGCTTCTTGAGTTCCCTTCTCTCATTATTTTCGTGGTATTGGATGAAAATGAAGAAGAGGAAGAGTGATATTAGCTTTATCCAATTATCTCTCTTAACAATATATTATTTTATGCTACTTTGCCATGTGATTTTATCTTTATGAATTCTTACTTAATTACTTGGCCCAAATTAATTGCACATGGCACTATCTTCTTCCAAGTATTCTTTTTTCTCAAATATTTCCCTTGTTGACTGAAATTGTCATGAGAAATGGGAAATGAAATTGTTTCTTGAATTATCATGATCCTCTTTCTTTAAGAAATCAATTAATTGCCAGTTTTACTTTTGACTTTTCAACTCTTTATTTTATTTGGCAAGAAATTCTTCCAACTCTTGGATATTTATCTGAAACTTCAATTTCCCTCTTTCTTTTACTTTTTGACTGAAAGTTATCCCATTCAAAGGGAAAAATAAATGGCTTCTTGCTTCATTTGGCAATTTGCCCTTACATTTTGTGAAATTTCGCACATGTACTCAATTTGCAATATTTTTCCCTAAACTTGCAACAATAATATCTTTATTTATAGATGTCTAATTATAGTGATTCCAAAGGCTATGAAACCCTTATGAAGTCTATTTTTAAGGAAAAATATGTTCCTTAGCCAACTGGTTGCACGTCATTCCCAGAATTATCATTTATTAGATATTGTCATAGAATCCTGCCATTTTCACTAGGTTAACTTCAAAAGTACATAATTGTTAGTATGCAGGTCCAAATAACTCATATAACCTATCAAATTATATCTTTAAATGTCTACTTTCATTCTTAAAAATTTTATATTTATTGGACATCATTTGATCATCCAAAACCACACAACAATCTTACTACCTCATAGGAAATTTCACTGGCAGTATCTTGTAACTTTGAAAATTGTGTTCCCACTTAATCATGGTATGTGTGTAACCATTAATTGTCTTATCTTGCCATTTAATGTGCTCTTTAATTCACCATTTTATTCCCTTAAATGCCACAAATATACAAGGAATATTAGTGAATAAAAAGTGGGGTGTTACAATATGGTTAGTTAGGGAGGAGTGAGATTCGAGCGAATCTTTGTAGTAAACAATGCTAAGTATGCATGCAAGATAATGCTTAGTATATGACATACTTGGTTACATAAATTTATGCTAACATAATGACATATGCATGATCAATGTTTTACACATTATACCTATGGCCATATCATAAGTAAAAATAGAGCTTCAATCATTCATGTATATTCCATACAATTTATCAAAGCAATAACACACACCAATACACAAGCATACACATATCAAATACATGTAAGTTAGGAAAGTTTAACTAGCTCTTGTCTTCGTGTCCTCCTCTTGTACCTTTTATTCCAACCATTGGAGTTGCTCAGGAAACCTTCCATTTCCTCTTCCTTGTCATCTCATGACCCTAGATATATAATCACATCATTAGAGTTATGATAATTAAATGTCTAACGTACACTAGCCTCAAATGCTTATCTCTAGCCTTGGAATTCAACTTTATTACACTTGGCCCTTACCTTCTCAAATTTGCATGTTCTCCAAAAGCTGGCATAATTTTCAACAAAATTTGAAAATTCATATCTTTTTCTAGGAATATCAAATTTAGGTGGTTCAAAATTCTATATGACACTTATTAAGTCTTTTTTTATGGAAAAATATCTCCCTCAACCAGTTACAGCTGTAGAATTCCAGAACTACCAATTAATTTACACTACCATAAAAACATTCCAATTTGTTCGATGGGCAACATAGGAATAGCATAATTATATTGATTATAGAGTACATGATTACAGTACAAGATTTCCCCATAGGGACTTGTACATAATATTTACAGACCTTAAAATAATATAAAGCCTACAGATAACCAACTTTAACACTTGAACAGCACCGGAACCTTCAGTTGCTGGTACTCACTTCTTTACCCTTCAACCCGCTACCTTCTGCTAGAATCTTTTAATTCTGAAAAAATGTGAGATTTAAACAAATCTCACTAGTAACATACAATCATTCATAGACAATGCGACACCAGATAATGCAATATTATACTAACACATAACTCAATTCAGTTGAAATTGTGTTCACAGCCAACCACTATTATAACCCCTATATATTATGTACCTCAGTTCTCGAATAGGCATATCAGTGTACCCGTAGGCACTGTGTATCATACATATTATAGAAGATGGCCTATACAAAGCATATAAACATTTAAAGAGTGTATGAGGATTAGAGTTGTTAGATATGATGAGTTTTCATGATGTCAAATATAGATGTCAAATATGAGCAAAACATTTTTATAATATACTTATCTTCTACATTGACTAACTACTATATTTAATGTTGTATATCTTGTAGGTTAGTCATAAACCCGATGGTGGGTTGATGTTATTTTGCTTATAATGCCTCAAAAATGGAGAATGATAATGAAGAAGAAAATCAAGAGGCAAAGGATTGAAGAAAGAAGAAATTGTAAGATTTAATGGGAATACCAAGATTCAAGATTAGTCAAGCAAAGAAAAGAAAGAAGATTGAAGATATTCAAGAAGATATCTGTTAGGTTATGAAGAATGATCATCAATTTAAGAATATATCTAGTTGGGTTATGAAGAATGATCATCAAAAGGAAAAACAAGAAGAAAGAGATTGAAGAAGGAAGAATTTGCAAGATCACTTGAGAATATCAAGATCCAAGCTATTAGAAGTGATACCAGAGGTTTCTATGATCATATGGAGGTCAGAATGGGTCAATTTGAAGCCAAGATAACTTATATGGAAGTTATTGAACCTCCCCAAGATCTTCCCTTGAGTTTTGGTTCTTTGTCATTTTTTAGAAGGCATCACTCAAGTGGTTACTCGAGTGATGGACATGATTACTTGAATGACCACTCTAGTGTTCTGCATTTTTATTGTGCTCTATTTTTGTATGACAGGATAGAGCTTTGGTATATTGGGTATATCGCTCTAACTACATGTTAGATTGATCTAAAACTGGTAGCATATGGAACTAGACTCACAACACAAACTATGGACACCAAGATCACATTAAACAAGTTCAGATGAGGGAGATATGATCTACTGAAGTTGACACATGAATCATCGTCATATTCCAGGACAACTTTGGTATTTTTGATATAACTCTCAAACTACATATTGAATTGTGACAAAACTAGTGCCATATGAAAGTAGACTCAAAGAGCTTTCCATGGATAGGTAGTTTAGGATATTTGAAGTTATATCCTAAGAGCTATGCCTTCTGGAAGTTGCTACTTGTGATTTCAGAGATTGTCTAAGAACAGTAGATACTCTTTGGATAATAAATTTATATATCCAACTAGTTTGGAGCTGATTCTTATTGCATTGGAATGTAGACGATGAGAGCTTTCCGATGATATATAATTTGCCATATTTTGAATCAAAATGAAGATATCAATTGAAGGAGCTACTCGAGTAATATGCAGAGTTATTTAAAATTTACTCAAGCGACCACTCGAGTAATATGTGAGAATTTGTTCTTGTAAGCTCTCTATTAAAAATTGAGTAGGATTACTTAAAGGGATCACTCAAGTAATTTGTAGAGTTATTTGAGAGTTTACTCGAGGCGCCACTAGAGTAAATAGAGAAGAAATCATCTAGTAGCTATCGGCCAAGATTTGAGTGACATTACTTGAAGAAGCACTCGAGTAACATAAAATGAGAAGAAAGTATTATTCGAGGGATCACTTGAGTAATGAAGTTGAAAATGGTCTCAGCCAGATTTTTAATGTGGTTACTCAAGGGATCACTCGAGTAAGACCCAGGCTTACTGGAGTGACCACTCGAGTAATGCTTCCATGGAGAACAGAACAACCTATTGAAGCTTTCAGAAATCATGGGAATAATTATGAAACTCACTCTTTTTGTTTCCAATCATTCTAACACTTCATTATATTAGTGTTTAATGCATTTCTCCAGAAATATAATGAAGAGATGATTCGAAGTGACAAAAGTTGACTTTACAGAAGCGAAGCGTCCAACGTTCTAACAGCTAGTTTTTCAAACTCAAGCAAACGAACAAAAGAAGTAGCCACACTCTAACGGATATGATGAAATGCTCAAACGGTCATTTCCACATGTGCTCCAATTTTACTAATTAAGATTAAATCCCTTACCTTCAAATATTGACACTTGGCACATTTATGATTTAAAATAATTATTTCCCCTTTATTTTCCTTAAGTAATTGATATTAGCTTCAATTAATTGGGAAATAATTAATGTTGTTCTTTATTGGCAAAATTATGATTTTGTCACTACATTTTTGAATAAATTCCATTTCTTCTTTTCCTTGGCCAAAATTAATATTAATATTAGGCCAAATATTATTCTCTTGTGTTTCTCTACTTTAGGCCTTAATGCTGGGCTTTTTTTAAAAACCCAAGTATTAATTCTATAATTATTCTAGCTCAATTCTCACGAAAAGGAAAATTTACCAACTTCATAAATTTCAAGTTCATGAATATTCACTATTTTATTGAGTATTTCTAAATAATTACCATGTATTTTAGTGAATAAAAGTTGGGGTGTTACAATCAGCTAAACCTAAAATATAGAGAGAAAGAGAGAGAGAGAGAGATTTGATCAAAGTGGTGAGCTCAAAAACAAAGATGCTAGGGTTCAACCAAAATCCAAGGTAAGATGCTTGAAATTCTAGTGATTTTGCCTTCCAAACTCCTTAGAACCACCTCTAACTTCTTTTTCTCTTTGAAATCCATAGATAGCAAGCCAAATCAATAGTGTAGAGGTGATTTTAGGGAGAGAAAGTGGTGAAATCAAGAGGTAATCTCATAAACTTAATCCTCGTGTGCTATAAGCTGTTGTTGGTTTTGGCTTGGTTTTGGTTGTTTTGTAAATTTGGACTGATAAAAACCCTAAGGAAAATGATGTCAAGACTTCCTCTAATCATGTTCATTTAGTATTTATGTAGTTAATCATGTGATTATAAGTGGAAAGGAAGTGATTAAACAAGAGAAATCAAGAAAAAACATTTTCTCTCATAAGAACCCTAATTTTGTCCAACTACTGTTCACTCAGGGTAGAGCTAGAATTTGGAAATTCTAATGGTTCTATTAGATTTAGAAGGGAAAATTGTGTTGGAATATAGGTGTTCATGATTTTTGGAAATTTGTATGCAAATCTAGAATTTATTGAAGTTGCAAGTGCATGCTATTTTAATTGCCTCCAGTGAGGCAGTATTGTGTACAATTGATTTTGTGGGCCAAAATTGGTCTAACAATTATGAAACTTGACAGGATTAAAGTAGACATATAGCACTTTAATTTGATATGTAGTTTGAAATTTTTGGACAAGTATATTAAAAGATATGAATTTTCAAAGTTGTGCCCTGTTTCTGGAAAGAAATTAGAACTAGGTATTTTTCCATGAAATTACATTTAAGGAGCTTCATTTAGGCTTTGGAATTAATCTAATTGGAGTTTCCTAGAATTAATTATGAATTTCCAAAGTTGACAAAATCTGCTAGTTTATGAAAATAGTGAAACTGCACTATGCAGAATTGTACTTTACAAAACCTGTTATAACTGAATTAGATAACCAGCAGAATTTGATTTAAAAGTATTAATAGTTCAAGTAATAACCAGTTACTTGGAACTTTAATTTATAGGAATTTTAGGACATATCAATAGCCGAGCTGGAACAAAAATATAGAACAAACTGTGGAACTGAAAAAGGATTCAGGTAGTAATACTTTCCTTCATATACTATATATTAATCTGTATGCAATTAGTATGCCATCTTTTGTAACATAACAGTGCCTAGGGTACATGACCTAGATGTGATTGGGGATCAAGCGATGGTACATGTGGATAAGCAAGAGGATTCAAACATTTGTTTGACCTTAGAAACAACTTAATAGGGTCTAAACATGTCATTGGACCATGGACATAAGTTAAGCCAAGGTTGCAAACTCGTTGTTTGGCCTTGGATAGTGTGCACACAACACGAGTTAATATCTTACATGGCATAGTGTATTGCATATTTATTATTGTGTTCTATATGTTTGATTTCCTAGTGCTACTGAGATTCGCTTGAATCTCACCCTTTTTCAAACTGGGAAACCTTACAGCTGAGGCTAGCAGCTCAAGGGGAAAGACAACGATTACCGGTGATAGGCCCTATTACAGGCAGGAGCAGATATTAGTTCTTTAGCACTATATTTTTGTTTCTTTTTGGGCACTCTGTATACTATGTATATATTTTTCAAGCCATACGGGGGAATTCTTGTATTGTAAAATAGTACCTAACGTCAGTATATTTCCGCTATTTCTATATGCCTTATGGAACTATGTGCTTGATTCTATACAAATATTGAAATGTTAAGTGGTATGACATTTTACATCATCAAAACCCTAAGGTTACCAATTCCAAAAAATAGGGCAACAAAACAATATATCCAAAACCTAACCAATCTCAAGATACTAAGCTCAAATCATAGCTTAAGCTTACCTTTTTCCCTTGCTTTAGCTCTTTCTTGGTTCCTCCAACTTCCATACCTTGTAGATAGCACCAAACTCCTCTTTTCTAGAAACTAAAACCATATAAATGTTGCTCTTGATAAGAAGAACAAGGTTTATGAAGACACTTTGAGCTAGAAAGGTGATCTTGAGGGTGAAAATTGGTCAAGAACACTCACCTTTGTTCTTTGTTCTTCAAAATAACCCTTTCTCTTTCCTTTTTCTTTTCCATTTCTTTTTCTTCTTTTTAGCATCCCTTTTTAAGTGTAATGAGAGAGTGAGATTCATTAATTCCTCACCCATTTTAAGACTTGGATGAAATTTAGACAAGGTTGGGAGAAAAAGATGGTGTGTCACAAAATTGTGGTGTCTTGCAAAGAGTAGGTTAGTTAATTAACCAAAGGTGATTTAGTTAATTGGATGTTATTTTCTCTTTCCCTCTTTTCTTATCTGAACTGAACTTCTTAGCTAAAGAGGGGGGAATTTTTGTTGACCAATTCCCCCTTGAAAGCTTACTTTTTTGGCAACACTCCAAATTGAATTAACATGGAAGACTTGTTGACTTTTCTTCCTTTCTTATTTCCTTTCTTTTTTTCTTAGTCAATGGACATACATTTGGTTAAATTAAATCCTCTTTCCTTCCCTTGAGTCTTTGACCAAATTTCTCTAATAGAAAGGAGGAAAGAATCTTGACCAAAAGCTCTTATGTGTATGTACTCAAATTTGACCAAAGTATTCTTGCAAAAAGGGTTGACACTTTAACCAAACCCTTCTTTCTCCCATTTTGCCCTCTTGGACGATTTTAACAAGATGATAGGAGGGAAGTGTGTTGTTTTTTATCTTCATCATTACTTCACTTTTTTAAGAGAAAATCCTAGCTCTTCATCTTGGATTACAATTCGAGCCTCAAGATGAAATGGCAAATGTCTCTTTGGCCCTTGATTATGGCAACATTAACTAAGTTGCCATTAGTTCTTTTATTCCATTTTATTTCCTCTTGCAAGATGCCATTTCTTCCTCTTTTTGGATCCAAGTTGTTTGAGCACTTTCCTTCAATTCGTTGGTGCTAATTTCCTTACTTAATTCATAAAGCAGTCTTTATCACTATTACACTTTCTTTTTAGGTTATTTAGCCCTTGAATAACTTTGGGATATTACAATTTACGATCTCATATGGCCCAACAAAATGGCACCATATATGTGTCAGGTGCACATATGCACTGACACTTTAATCCTACTACTTCCACATACTGAGCCCTTTGCCCGGAAGGGCCAGCTCAGATAGTGTAAGGCCCTGCTTTTAGATCTCTCATATTTTGATGATAACAAAGGATGGTATGAAAAAGATTTGATAAACAAATAAGTTTGAACAAAGTAATAACAGGGCAAATCATTATTTGAAGTAAGCATTGGAGTAATGAAAAAGGCCAAGAGAAAAAGCTAAGAAACTTTATTACTGGCAAGTTTTCTAAAGGGTTACTCGAGTAAGTACTCAAGTAATGAGAGAAAAACTTGAAGTAACCAGGTCAACCTTCAAGTAACCTGCCAACGATACTCAAGTAAGCACTCGAGTAATAAGGTAAATGATTTCTAGTTGCTGTCGGCCTGCCAACGTTACTTGAGTAGATACTCGAGTAACCAAGTAAATAACTTGGAGTTGCTCTCGGCCTGCCAATGTTACTCGTGTAAGTACTCGAGTAACCATGTAAAAACTTCTAGTTACTCTCGGCCTGCCAACATTACTCGAGTCTGTACTCGAGTTACTCTGCTTCAAGAAATATATTCCTCTCGGCATTTTCAACCCTGCCAATGTTACTCGAGGCGCTACTCGAGTAACTCATTGTGGTAAGCAAAACCTGAAGATAATACTCGAATAACATGATATGCTTTTATCACACTTCACTCGAGGCACTAATCAAGTATGCAGGTATTTAATCACTTATTTAAACTAGATTACTCTAGTACGTAATCGAGTAATATGCAGAGTTATTTACACAGAACTTCAAGTCGCTACCTGAGTAAGCAATGCAGAAAATTTATGTTTACTCGAGTAAGTACTTGAGTAACAAGGTAAGAAAACTTGAAGTGCTCTCGGCCTTGAAATCCTGCCAATATTACTGGAGTGAAGCATCGAGTAACCTAAAGTTTATTTGAAAGTTTACTCAAGTTGCTACTCGAGTAACTTATGAAGTAAAGTGTGCTATACTAGAGTAAGTACCCGAGTAAACAGGTATTTCCAAAGGTTTGAAATTGTGCTTACTCCATGCACTACCCGAGTAATGTAATGTTCATTTGTTAACTTGCAGTTTGTCAATACTTTCACGATGATACTCAAGTAAACTTAATGAATACTCGAGTAACTACTCGAGTATGCAAGTTCAGAAATTCAGAAATCATTCCAATGTCCATTGATTTGTTTCCTATGTGATTAACCTTTCATTGTATTAGTATTCTTAGCATATCCACAAATAAACAATGAAGAACTCTTACCAAATAAGGAAAGTCAAATGCAAAGTTCAAATGCCACCTACCACCACCTACCGCAAACGTATATTTTTAAAATACTGGAAAAGTCAACAGTGGCTGCACACGCTCTAACGGGCATGAAGAAATATGTTCCAACAATCATTACCAACACATCTATATATATATGGGAACATCCAAACAGAGATATAACAACAAGAACACACACAAGAACGCATTATCAAGTTCATTACTCTATTTTACATTATACTTGTAATTCTATGCTTCAGTGATTCTTATTCACTCTGTGAGAGAGATATTTCATTCAAACTCAATATTTGTTATTGAGGTAACTTAAGGTTGCGGAACCTTGAGTTCGGATTGGATTACAACTTGTAAGGGGGAGCGAGTGTCCAGGTGAAGGAACTTGCTTGTACTGAGGTGCCAAGAACCCACTGAATCTCGGAAGTTATAGTGAAACTCTCAGAGAAGCTCTGAGGACTGGACGTAGGTCAAAGTGGTTGTGGCTGAACCAGTATAACTCTCGGTGTACACTTTGGTGATATTTCTCCTTACTCTTTATTGCTTTATATTCACCGTCAAGTTTTTATATTTGCAACGAAATTTTAGTATCATCCAATTCACCCCCCTCTTGGGTGAAACACTTGCTCTAACACCTGCCTTACAAACTACTTAACATCAATATTTATAAGAGTAGCAATTGTGCAGTTTAGTGGACACATAGGAATAGATAAATATATTGATAAAATGTATATGATTATATTACAAAAATCCCAATAGGGTGCATTCACAATAGTTACAGACCTCAAAATAATAAAAAGGTTTTCAAATAACCAACTTTCTTGATTGATCTGTACTGGAACCATCAGTTACCAATAAGTACACCTTTGCCCCTTGAGCCGCTGCCTGCTGCTGAAAACTTTATATATTCATGGAAAGGGCGAGATTCGAAAGAATCTCAGTAGTAACATGTAATTAGTCATATAAAATATGATTAGTCATATAAAATATGACAAATAAATAAGTCATACACCATATAATGCAACATAACAATAACACTAAGTATATAAACACTCACATAATGTATGAGAGAAAGAGTTACTACCTGGACTTGCCCTTTCTTGCTCTACTGGATGTTCAATACCTTTGATCCAGCTATGGCTATTGTGAATTCCTATAAATTAAAGTTACAAGTAACTATTATTCCTTGAACTATTACTGCCTTTAACCACAGTTTCAATAATTACTACATAGTGCAGTTTCATAGTTTTCTAAAAAACTGGCAGATTTTCAGTCGACTTAGGAAAATCATAATTAATTATAGGAAATTCCAAATTGGCTAGTTCTAAAGCCTATATAAAGCTCTTTAACTATTCTTTTAGGAAAAATACTCAAGTTTGACCATTACAATCACATTATTCCCAACAATTCATCAAACTTCCTTTGTTCTAGATTTCCTTCCAGAAACAGGGCAAAATGTCAAAAATCCATATCTTTTAATGTACTAGTCCAAAAATCATTATCTACTTATCAAATTAAAGCTCTAGATATCTATTTTAATACTGTTAAATTTCATAATTTTTAGACTAGGTTTGGCTAACTAATTTCATTGCACAATAACACTGCCAGTGAAACAAATCAAACTGCATTTCCTTTAAATTTCAAAAATTTCCAGGTTTGCATATAAACATCTAAAAATCATGAACTCATATTCCTACACAATTTTCCCTTCTAAATCCAATGGAATAATCAAAATAGTCAAATTCACATTACTTCATGATGCCCTGTTTAGGTCAGAATTCTAGGGTTTTTCACAACAAATAATCAATTCACAATTTAATCACTAAACTTAGCTCATTTTCCTCCAAACCAACATATAAGCACATGTATAGGATGAAAGCTTCATGAATCCTAAAAACCAAACTTAAGGCTATAAAAATAGCCAACCAAAACTCAGCCAAATCAATCATCATATACATTGAAATGATGCTCTTACTCACATCTTTCTTTTTCTCGTGTTCTTTTCTTGATTCATCACTTTTGTTCTTGCAAGATGACTGAAAACCTCCTTTTTGAACTTGTCTCTATTGACTCCCAAGAGACACCTTTTATGATCAAATATTCATCTTCTCTTTCCTTCTCATGTCATATGAAATTAAGGGCCTTTGGAAGAGGATAATAATCTCTTGAAATATTCTAGTTCCGCCGCTTTACATATTAATATTTAATTTATAATATTCACATGTTTGCTTGTTGACTTTTCTACTCAACTTTTCACTTGGCCACAATTCCTCTATATTGACTTATAATATGAACCAAGTATTTAAATTCCCTTCTTGCTTCCTCATTTGGACGTTCAAGAGCACATAAGAAAGGAAAAATTATGGGCTTTGGATTAAATCTAGCCAAATGACATTTTGCCATACATTTTGTGATTTTCGCACAAGCTAATAGAATTTTCATCAAACTTTGAAAATTAATAACTTTATTTATAGAGATCCAATTGGTGTGGTTCCAAAGGCTCTGTGAACCTTATTAACTCTATTTTTAAGGAAAAATATAGTCTTTAGCCAACTGGAAGCCCATAAATCCCAAAATTTCTGTTTTGGATGTTGTCACAGAAACTTGCCAATTTCACTGGGATAACTTCAAAAATTCATAACTCTTTGTGTACAACTCCAAATGTTTTACATGACCTATCAAATTGAAGCTTGATATGCCTACTGTTATTTGAGAAAATTTCAAATTCACTAGATATAATGTAATTATCCAACACCTTCACACAACCAGATCACCAAGCTGGAATACACACAGGCAGTAAAGTTTGCATCCCTAAGACTCTTGCTAAACCAAGGCTTAGCAGTCTACTTGATTCAGGTTTATTCTGAAGCCTCTAATCCAAAAATTTGGCTTATTACACATAGTCCACAAAAACAATTCTAGCTTATGGACACTCTTACGACTCTTACTAAACTGGGCTTGTTTGTGCAACACTCTACAAAAGTATAACACATTGGCAAAAAACAAATACAACTTTATACAATAAAGTAGACCCAGACGATCTAATGAGGGAATCTCGCCAAATCACCATATTGATTTGAATATGGGTTCATAATCATAGTGATAGGTTAGAGTATTCTTTGTCATATCTTCTGTCATAGGTAAGGCTATCCATATTCATATTGTCTTCTAGTGCTGACACTCCCTGGGAACAATGTTCTGGGTATTGTGAATATGGATCCTGGGAAAAAAGTCTATCTTATAGGTCTTGGGATAGTGGAGAGAGAGGTTCTTCGCATGAATTTTGTGAGGTGGAATGACAAGGGTCTTGAGACTGGGAATTAGTAGGAAACAACTAGAGTTCTTTGGGGGAGAATTTGTTCTTTCTTGGAATCAAGATAGGCTATGGTGGCTGGGTCAAACTCCTATGCTTGGCCTCTTTTGTATTATTTGCAAGGGTCAGGAATGAATAGTTCAATAGAAATAGGGCCAAGTGAGGTACAAGATAACCCTAGTTCTTCTAGACAATTATTTAAATTGATGATAAAAAGTTTTAGGTTATCCATAACTTGCTCCTTGTATTGTGGCCATTCATGCTGATGTGCCAAAGAAACACCTCATTGGTAGTATAAATCCTTCATTGGAAGTCCAAGTTGTAAGGTCTATGGAGTGCAAAGAAGCACTGGGTAGTTTGGCAATCTTCTAGGATATGCAAAAGCCCATGATCTTTAATTTCCTCTCCAAGTTGTTTCCTCCAGACTGGAAAAGGAGAGAACAATTAAAGCATAGTCTATAGGTGGGAATCTTTACTCTTGATATCATCAAGGAAGTGGTAACATAGAGAGGTTTTAGGACTTTGCAACAAGTGTAGAAAGCTAAGAGGGACTAGAGATGCCACTTCATTTCTTCATGAATGGAACCCCTAATAAAAGGGATGGTCAAATATGGTTTTTTCCAAGTTTAAAAATGTAATGCCCCAAATTTTGATTAAGGGCTAATGATAATTATTGAAAATGATTTAGGAATTAAAGTTAATTTGAGACATGAATTAGTTATTGGGAATGCTCAACACCTTGTATTTTAGCATAATTATGTGATGAATAATTATTTGGGCTAAAATAAGGGTAAATGGCGTATAAAGAAGAGGAAAAGAATTAATTATGAGTTATGCGGAAATTTAAATAAATGTGCCATAATCAGTGGAAATTAAAAGAATGGCCATAAATTAGTGATTAATAGAGAGATTAATTATTAGGTAAGGAGAAATGAGATATGTAACTAAATGGCTAATGGAGTGGTTATAGTAACTAATTAGTTACTTTATGAGAACTAATGAAAGAGTGACATGCGGCCATTGATAGATGAAGCAAGCATGAGAGTTGTGGGGGAAAAGTCAATTAAATCATTTTAAACTCTCTTTTCTATCCCCTCTCTCTTGTTTATGCGTGTGGGCATGGGATAGCAGAATTTTCTGCCTTCATCTTCATCATTTCACCCTCTTATCTCTCTCTTCTCTCTCCATATTTTCGGCTACTATGGAAGCTCAAGAGAGAGGAAGAAAACTTGATAAAGGTAAGCCATTTTGACCCTTCTAATAACCTTTAATGCCAAAACTCTCATCTATAAAGTTGTTCCTTGTGTTGAGGGCTTTACTTTCATGGTTTTAGATTTTCCATTGGTGGTGTTTTGACCACACAAGGAAATCTAGAGATTGGAGAACCAAGGAACCTCTTTAGCAAAGTTGTTCAGCTGAGTAAAAGCTTCATTTTTATATAAGTTTAATGGCCATTGGTTGGGCCTTGAATTTCACAAAAATTTGCCCTAATTTTCGTGATTTAGGGTCATAAGGAGTATGGTATGTTGTTGTCATTGAAATGGTGCCTTGTTTAGTGTTTTGAATTGATAGAATTGAATTGAAGCTTAAATATAAAGTTTAACACCTTTATGTTGGTTGTGTATTGGTCAAAATAGGGCATGTTGATAGGTTTTGATTTTGGTCATTTTGAGATTGCTATTGTGTTCCTTGTGGAAGATTGTATGGGAATAGGTTTGGTTATTGATTTTGGAGCCATTGGACACTTTGGTAGAAAAATTGAAAATCTGTCAAGTGTGAACTCTGTTCTAGGCAGTCAGTTTTCATGGAAGTTTTAGATAACCAAATGGTATCTAAAAATTATGAAACTTTCCAGTCTTAAATTTTGACATCCCAAGCTTCAAAATGGACATATTATTTGTGTCATTTCGTTTTGTGTGCTTGGAGATATAATTGCCCAAAGTTTGGGATGGAAACAGGACTTCGTTTTGGGGCAGTGTTGAGTTTTGGGCAATTCTGTATTTCTATGGTGATTTTTGGCAATAGACCAATTTTTCCTATGAAGAGGACTTAAATACATTTCATTTGGCTTTAGAATCACCTCATTTCAATTTTTCTAGAATTAGTTATAAGTTTTGGAAGTTCAGCCAAGAAACAAGATTTTCTTGGCCGTGGCCCAAATGTTTCTGACCTATTGATAGCCGCGGCCAACCCCTAAAAATGACACTTTTGAAGATTGTCTTTGGTCAAGTGTTTTCCCATGCCTTTAGGCATGTGTTTAGGCTTTGATTAGCCACCTAAAGGTCATGAATGGTAACCAACTATAAGTGTTATGAAAATGATAATTTGGAAAAGAGAATAACCCTATGTCCTTGTTTTAGTTTATAGGGTTCGATATTCACCTTGATCATGAGTAAGCTGTGCTGGAGCACATGTGAAAAAATAAGTGTAGGGAACTTACCTCTCCTGCATGTATTGACATTTGTGTTTGTATATTGATGCATGGTATTGCTTTGCTTGATTATGTAAAACATATATGAATGATTGAAGCTCTATTTCTATTTATGCTATGGCCATGAGTATGTTGTTGAAACATTGAGCACGCGATATATCATTATGTGAGCATGAGTTATTGTGATGCAAGCTTGTCATGCATTAAGCACTTATCTTGCATGCATATTGGTATCTTATTCCAGCTGGGATTCTCTCAAATCTCACTCTCCCCTACCAACATTTTAGACAGGACATATGGCTCGAGGAAGGAGCAAGCGACTAGGGGTGATGAGAATTCCTTATAGGCATTTGGATTTGGTAGTTGGTGATCGTTAGATGTTGGGAAAACTGTATATGTTCAGATGATAGGTAGGAATGTGTAATTGGAATGAGTATTGTGTAATCCTCATTTGAGAAATTGTAAAGGTCGTATGTGCTCTATGAAACTTTAGTGAAGGTATAAACCCGGGATTGTCGGGAATATTGTTGTGCACTCTGATATTTATATGAATGTGGTTTATCTTCATGAGGTAATTGTATTTGAAATATGAATGTAAAACCAGGTTAAAGTATTTGTGAAAGAAATTTATGAAAACCCTATCTTATGGATAGGAATGTAAATGAGTTTTGATTATTATTGGTCTCTATTTCATTTTAATCACGTATTTTGGATAATAATTACAAAGAGGGTTACAAAAAACACAAAAGATGGTAGGATATGATTAGTAGTAATAAGAATGTGAAGCCAATAGAACAATTTTTTCTTGCCTACTTGTTGTACTTGCTCAGGGTTTTCTGGTTTGAATTCAGGTGGCAACTATAACACCTTATTTCTGTAATCGATCTGATAAGTTTTATGCAATGAATTCAAACCACTAAGTGATATTATTTTGTAAAGTTCTATCAATTCCTAACCTTAGGACAGGATTCGAACATATTGTTGAGTGGGTTTTTTTGAGTATTTCAAAATCTTTTGGAAGTGTCTTTTAGTAGTTCACAACTTTTTTATTACTCATCGATTCTTATCTTCACTTAATTCAATCAGAGTGATTCCTTGCTTGTTTCTCTACTCATTCTTAAATCATTCATTTACATATTACTCAATACTATTTAGCTAGGCATGCTCATACAAGTACTCTCATATAGTGATAATTTACAGATAACTAATTATCACATACTAATCTTCAATTCACCATTGCATTTTCTTCTAGCACATCTTCCTACATTCCTTTTTTGAGCTTACCCACCTATACACTTGTTGAGGGAGAGTGAGATTCAAGAGAATCTTAGTAGTGAATAGTGCTAACAAATGCATATAAGAAATGCTTTGTGCATGACGTGCATTCCAACATAATGACATGTATGCATGCTCAATGTTTAATACATTACACTAATGGCCATAGTATAAGTAAAATAGAGCTTCACTCATTGATATATGCTTCATACAATTCATCAAAGCAATCAACACATCAATACACATGTACACATATTAAGTTATGCAAGTTTGAAAAGTTCCCTACCTTATGTCCTTATGTCCTCCTCTTGTTCCTTTTCTTCCAACAAATGAAGTTGCTACTTCTTTGTCACCTCATGGCCCTAGTGACATGACCATATTATGTGTTAACTCATTAGAGCCATAACAATTGAACATCTTATATGGCTACACTAGGCCCAAGTTCTCAACTTAACCCTTGGAGTTCCTATTTATTACAATATACCCTTATTCTCTCTCTCACCATAGTCAAAAGTTGGAAGAATTTTCAACCAGCTTTGAAAATTCATAACTTTGTATAGAAAACTATAATTAGGTTGGTTCAAAGTCCTATATAACCCTCACTAAGCCTATTTTAAAGGAAAAATATCTCTTTTAGCCAATTACAAAACCACAATTCTAGATACCTCAATTATTCCTCACTACCTCAAAAGCATTCCAAATTTTTATGTCTAAATTCAATAAATCATATCTCCTAATATACTAATCCAAATAAGACAAATGACATATCAAATTAAAGCTTGACATGTCTATTTTTAGTTTGGAAATTATCATGGCCATTAGGTAAAATTTGGTCATTGAAAACCTTACTATAACCAAGCTACTTCCAAGAAAATGAAATTTGGTAGCACCATGTTCAATTCCAATTTTTGAATTTCAAATCCATTTTTTATAAAATTATGCCAACAGCCTATTCCTACACAATTTCGCCCAATGAATTCATTGGAGACCTCAAAAATGGCAAGATCATGTTCCTCCCTCATCCCCTATTTAGACCATGAAATTTGGGTTTCACTCAACAATTCACAATTTAACCACCAAACTAGTTCATATGCTTCCCAAACATCATATAACCATGTGTATATGACCAAAGCATGATGAAACCCTAACAATCCTTAAACAATTGAAATTATGGCAGCCAAAACAATTGACCAAAACTCAACCAACCAAGACAACATATATATCAAATTGTTGCTCTTACTCACCTCTAGCTCCTTCTTGAGCTCTTTTCTTGATTCTCTACCTTTGGCTCTTACAAGATGGTTCAAAACACCTCCTATTAAAAAAACACCATAAGAATGAAGCTCTTGAAGAGGGAAACATTCATGAAGAGCTTTTGAGCTATAACAGTAGTTAAAAATTGAAAATCAAGCTAGAACTCACATTTGCTTCTTGTCTTCTCTTTTGTCTTTTTCCTTGGCCTCTTGCCTGAAATTTGGAAGAGAAAGAGAGGGAGAGAAATATTCTAAGTTTTCTCTTTCTTTGCCACTTTATCACTTGGCTGAAAATGGCCCAAGAGAAAGGAGCAAAATATGTAGCCAAAAATCACTCTTCTTGTACAAGCCACTTTAATTTACCATGTGTGGTAAATGTAACTTATGTAAACTTTCTTTTTCTTCCTTCCTCCTTACTTTGGAAAAAATATAGGCTGCCAAATAGAGGAAATTGTTGACCCATTTTGCTTCTTTTAGCTTGCATTGGTCAATAAATTCCTTAGAAAAGTTGCCTAACTTTGACTAATTGACCAAGCTATTCTCTTTTTCCTTTACCCCTTAATTTAGATGTTTTTTACGATCATAAAGGGGGAGGAAATTTTTATTTTCAACCATTATAATTATTATTACTTTTTAAGAGCAAATCTTGGCCCTTCTTTTGTCTTCTAACCTTAACCTCAAGATAAAGTGGCAATTGTCTCTTTTGCCCTTGATTATGGCAATATTATTTCTTGTGCCATTAGTTCTTTTAATTCTCTTTCTTCTTTATAGACACCATTTCACTTTTCCTTTCTTCTTCCAAGATGCCATTCAATCTCTTATGGATCTAAGTTAGGATTTAGATCCTATTTGACTTTAGATAAAGGACTTGGGTATTTTCCCCTAACTATTTGGAACTAAATCCCATACTTAGTTCCCAAACTAGTCTCTAAAAGTCAATATGGCTCTTAGACATTCTACCTACTCTTTTCAAACTAGGCTTAGTAGTCTACTTTATTTAGGCTTATTCTACAACCTTTAGTCCTAAAACTTGGCATATTACAACAACTCATGGTGCTTGGTGATGAAATTGGAAGTTGCTAGAAGAGACTTTGTATTAATGCCTAAAATGCTTAGTGATTTAGAAGGGGTAAGGAGTTGGATCTTCTGAGGCCTAGAAAGGTAATCAGCTATGGTGCTCTGCTGACCTTTGATATGTCTCACTGTGAATTTTTAGCATGAAAACCAGTCCATCCATTAAAGAAGTTGACAGTCATAAAGAGCTTTCTTTTTTGTTTCTAGCATGGACGAGCAAGAGGTGTTTTCCATTTCAACAGTAAAGTTATACGAGCTTAGATGGAAGTTAAAATTTTTAATTCCTCTTTTTACTTCTAGAATTTTTTTATAGGTAGCATGGTAATACTTCTATAACCTTAAACTGTCCACTTCCATGTCCACAATAATGGCACTTACCATTAATTCTTCAATAAGCATAGCTCCTCAAAAATGGTTACTAGCATCGATTTGAAAAATTCTTTATCCTTATCCAAGGTTATTAAGTAGTAGAGGACATTAAGCTACATGTTTCTGTTTTTTGATAACTTTAGTTTCATATAAACCCCAAGAGTTAGGAAACTTTTTTAAAGGTATTGACAGCTAGCTAATCTATTTCATCACATTAGGGATAAAGTATGGAAGATAGTTTACGATCCCTAAAAACTACAAAATTTTTTTATTGAGAGATTGTCTTTTATAAAATTAAATAGTTCTTATGCAATGTGGGGTCCTGTTTGATAGAAACCATCATGAAATATCATTCCAAGAAACTCAATTTGAACTTGGGCTATATATTCTTTCTTGGATGAGAGCATGATGCTATAATAGGCCGCTATGTCAGTAAACTGGACTAGTAAATTCTTATGCGATTTTTCATTTTTAGAGAATAAATAGAATATCATCAATATAGATCAATGTATTATGAAGAATAGGCTTAAATATTTTGATCATGGCCTTTTCGAAAAGGGAAAGAACTACCTTTAGCTCAAATGGCATTACCTTTTGTTGGTATTGGGCATCTAGAATGCAAAAACCATCTTTGTACCTATATTCATGATGGATGCTTAATTGCTAGAATCTCGCTTTGAGATCAAATTTTGAAAATATCATGGCTTAACTTATTGGGAAGGTTAAAGTGTCTCTTTTTGGGATTAGGAACTTATCGTCTTGTAGGAACATATTAAGAGATACATAATCAATTATTAACCTCTTCTTTCCTCTAATGAGTTCTAATCTTTTCACTACATAGAATGCTTGGCAAGCCCAGTTAGATTCAGTGGGCTCAATTAATCCTTGGGCTTAAAGAGAAGCACCTTCCTGTATGGCCAAAAGAAGATCTTCAGGGTTCATGCCATAATGAGTAGCCTTAGTAGGATTAATGTCTTTATTTTTCTTAAAAGGGAGTCTAATGAAGATCTCTTCATTTTTCCATAGAGGGGGAAGATGTTTGAATTGGTCATGGCTGTCTATACATAGTTTGAGTAGTTTGTCTTAGACATCTGAATATCTAATTGGGGCCTGATTGATTTCTAAGATGCTGTGAATTTACACATAGGGACTAAATAATTTCTTGAACTTTAGACCATGCGAGGTGATATAAAGGTGTTTAGTTCTGTAAAAGGATTCAAACCTAAAAAGAATGTCACTTTCTAGGAGATAGCTTCCTTGAACTTTGATCCATACAGTACAACATGGAAAGAATTGCATCCCAATTTTCTTTTCTGAGATAAGTTCAATCTCAAAGATTTTTACATCAACTATTGTACAAGGATGATGAAATGTAGCCCAAGATTCTTTTGGAAGAACATAGGGTTTGAGGATAGTGGCATAACATCTAGTATCTATGTAGGCTATAGCTATTATAGGCTTATCATACTTAGCTAGAAGGAATTTTGCTTTTACATTAGGTCTAGGAGTTTTGTCAATTTAGGCCATGACTAAGGATCCAATCCTAATGATCTGGGGACTTTGGTGGGTTCTTTGGTGATTGGATTAAGGAAATAAATAGGCCTGTATGGATTATAGGTTATACAGTCATTATCTAAAAGAAGACTCATCTGAGCTAGAATAAGATATAGGCAAGATGTATTATGTGTCTTCATCTTGTTTTGATTGTTCTTCAAAGATGGATTCAATGTCTTCTTCCTCTTTTATGGATAGTGCATCATTGAAAGATTAGACCATTTTGGTTTCTTTCTGCTTCTTCTTAGGGCAGGCCTTAGCATAATGACCTTGTCCTGTAACGGAAATATTTATAAGTTTTTTGAGATTTAGAAAACCTTCTCTTAAGATATCTAAACTTTAGCTTTGGCTTCTTCCTTCTTAATACATTGCAGGATCAAACTTGTGGAAGTGTGACCCTTTCTTTGTATGACAATGGCAAGCATGCTTGTCCTTACATTTGATCTCCAGATGATATTTACTATAAGCACGCTCGAGCTTAGAGCCGCTTTTCAGCATAGATTTAAAGAGCGTCTGCTATTCACACAACTTGTCTAGCATTGCTAAATCAAGTTGATATATTTCTCCAATAGTAAGCTGAGAACTTCCTTTTAAAGGGAGTTGCTCATTCTATGAAGTTTTGGCTGGAGTTCTTCTGTGAGTGAGGCAACAAAAACATATCTAAGATTGAGATTGTAGGATCATCCCAAAAGATAATATTTTTCTGACATGTAAGTGAAATGGTTTTGTAAATCCTTTCATTTGATTGAGCAACATTTCATTTCAAAATATTCTTGATAATGTCTTCGTTAGATAACATTAACATTACTTAAGAATTCTTATAGTTAGCTTCAAGAAATGGTCGTGGGCTTTCTGCTCTCACAGCCTAAAGCTTTTGATATTCGTTGAGCTTTGCAAACCATTCACGTAAATTTCTAGTCATTCTAGAAAGAAACTCTATCAAGATTTGTTGAAGAGTCACAGAAGATGAGGTCATCTGTAAGTCAATCCTTGCTTCAAACTCGTGTAGTCTTTCTCGCTACTTATACTGTAGAATGTCATCAAATATAACCCATGGTTTAGAAGGTGGTATTCCTTTTGAATTTCTAACTCCTGAGGGCCTTGATTCTCCTATTTGTCCTTCTTTTTAGAGGATGGGTCTTCAAATACAAGAGATGTAACACTTTATTCTCAAACCCAATCAGATGAGCTATTTGCACAATAAGTCTGAACCACCTTCTTCTCAGGCCTTTAATCCTAAAATTCAGGATCTTATAATTCTCCCCCTATTTAAAAAATTTCATCCTCAAAATTTTGAACATCTATAACTCAGGAATCACTTCTTATCACTTAATCAATCTCTTTCATGTGCAGGCTCATAAGCAATGCAATACAACCATCATTATATTCTTAACAAAGATCTTTGATAGTATTCAGCATTTGCATTCATCATATTCTTATCAAAGATCTCAGATAGTATTTAACATTTAGACACAGGACCCATTAGTCCATTCTCACAACACTTGGTTTCTCAGGCCACACAGCCTCTCCGGAACTTTACCCGGATTACACTATTTGCATACTAGGCCTTACAGCCTCTTCGAGACTCTGCCCGAATCACAATATCAGGCCCTACAATCTCTTCAGGACTCTTCCTGGATCACACTGTATGTATATCAAGCTTAACAGCTCATTCTACTCCCACAATGCTAGGTATTCTAGTCTTATTACCTAAGGAACTAGCCCCATGCTATAGGCATTTGGGACTTACTGCCTCAGCTAGCACCTAGTATAGTCTGAATGTTCTATAGCCTCAAGGTATATACTGGACACACTGGTCTAATATTACCATGCTAGGCAGCAACCATAGTGCTGAGCACACAGGTCTTACAATCCAAGGACACCACCTTATGTAAACTTGCACATCAGGTCTTACCGCCTTGAGCCTCCACTCCGCACAATTCTCAAACACATCATATTCTGGCAGCCTACAGATAGATTAATCCCTCAAGTCTTATGGCCTCAAGATATTCAGTCTATCATCTTTGCTGAATACCTTAGGTATTTTGAATACATTCCAAGCTCTAACTCTTACTACTCAAGCCATTCATACACTTATGTAATATTCACGAGGCATGCTAAACAAACCATCCAATAACTATCATCCAATGAACATTCATATTTCATAACAAATATTAGATCATTGGTCCCATATCCAAGCGCTTGGTAAAACAAGCCATATGACCCCCAGGAGTCCACCCTGTGCAAACAAGTTTCCATGGCCAAGGTGTCACCTTGCATATATGGCCTAGGCGACCACCTAGAAAATTTTGAATGCTCATCATATCTTATTGCTCAGTAATCACCCTAATGCCATAGGCATTACAGACTTATAGTCCCAGGCCTTTGTAATATCCCAAATTTTGGGATTAGAGGCTTGCAAATAAGCCTAAATTGAGTGGACTGTTAAGCCTTAGTTTATCAAGTATCCTAGGAATGCACAAGAAATAGTATGGCGTATAGACATCACACTCAGAATAGTATATGAATTTTAGTGCAAATTAGCCGAAAGAAAACACTTGATTCCTTTTGGATATGTCAGAATGACATAAAACTTAACTTGAATATAAAGGAAAAGAGAAATGGTGTCTAGAAAGAAGTACTATAGAGAACTAAAAGAGCTGATGGCACAAGAAATAATACTACCATAATCAACCTCCTCCCCTTATGCTATCAAAAATGTCTAAAGAGGGTAAAGTAGAAAGAAAGGAAGTATTGGTCAAAGTGTCAACCTGATTTCAAGGAGACTTTGGCCAAATGGTCATGTTTCTTCCTTTTTCCTTTAGGCATTTCAATCTAGAGAAAGAAAGAAGGATGAGCAAAGATCATTTTTTCTTAATCAACCAAACAGACCTTAGCATAATTAATCATCTTACTTTTTCAAGGAGCCACAAGAATTGGACACTTGTCATAATAAAGACTAAGCATTTTGTTTAAGTGAGGATAAAGATTAAAAACTCCCTCATTTGTCATAAAAGTCATCCAGCGGCCCTAAAATAAAGGGAAAAATGAAGAAATTCATATAAACAAGAAAGAGGAGAGAAAGAAGGTGAATATTGAAAGATCCTGAGTTTTAGAGCCGATTTCACCTTCGATTCAACGTTTTCATCTTCTGAAGTCTTCTCTAATGTTATTCCTCGTAGTGAGAGCAACATTTCTACAATTTTGGACTCTTGATAAGAGGTGTTTAGAGCTATCTAACTTGGTAAAATGCTACCAAAATCAAGAATCGGTTATAGAATTGAGTAGAGGTACATATGAGCTTGGATTTGAACCGATTGTTTTACGGTTTTATTAAGCTTTAATCATTTCTTGGGATGCCCTATGATTTTTGTCTAAACTGGGATTTTAGGTTAGTGATGATATTAGAATAGTTTGATAGTGAAATTGCAAAACTGTTGGTTGTTGGGTTGAAGTTTCTAGGAGACAATATGTTTGTGACAAAATTTTGAATGGCCAAAACATGTCCAATGACTATATTATTTTCCAGATTGGTAGTAGATATCCTAAGCTTTAAAATAATATATAATGCATTGATTGGATGTCTAGGGAGAAAGTTATGAATTTTTAGAGTCCATGCATAAAATTTGAAATAATTTCTATGCCAGTGAGGATTGTTGGAGGTTTCTGGAATTTTATGACTATAGGTGGAACTGGATGATATTTCTCCTTTAAATAAGACTTAAAGAGCTTTGAATAGGACTTAGAACTACTTAATTTGGAATTTTATAGATTAAGTTATGAGTTTTGGAAGTTGAGTCAAGAAACAAAGGAAATATGGAAATCCAAATTTTTGCTGCAGCTAAGACCCTCTATTTCAGCACTTCATATTTTCTGAAAGATATTAGTTGTTCTAGCCTTTCCCTATGCCTTGAGCATTTGTTTGAGCTTCCAATGGCTACCCAATGATCACTAATAAATTTAAAACAAAGAATAACTTAGTTTACATTTATGCCAAAAGTATTGGACTAAGCAATGACACATCAATCATAAATTCTGATTATAGGGCCTATTATCTGTCTAGGATCTAAGATCTACCCGAGCATGGAGAAACAATTGGATACCCCTTAAGAAAGGCATTCAGGTAGTAACTCTTTCTTTCATGTGTAATGAGATACATTGCATGTTTGGGGTTCATCATGAGTTTTGGACGCATTCACAATTTGGTAGGTGTTCGCCTAAGGCCTATTGCGTGAGTAGATGATTGGGCCATGAAAATCACTATTATGCATGAGTGGAATCTCGCGGTCTATTGCGCCGTGAACACTCTAGGCAATGTGATTTATATACCCTGTGCTATGGTAATGTGACATGCTGCATGATATGTTTTGAATGTTGATTGCTACTTTCGTGTTATATGATGACTATGTGTGATGCTCTGTGTTCTTGTATATATGTGATTAAATGCCTGTTACAACAAAGAATCTTTTGAATATCACTCATTTCTTATAACAACTATAGCTCAAGCTAGCAGCTCCAAGGGCAAGAAGGTAAGCCCGGACAACTAGAGTACAAATCTGAGAGATTTTATTTCTGTTGGTTGTCTATTTTGGTACTGTATATGATATATATAACTTGGTAGACATAACAATAATACAATGGTAGAACTAGTAGTAACCGATGCTTAAGTAACTTAATTGAATGACGATTTTTATATGGCAATGGATCATTAAACAAATGACGACATAAACAACAATAAGCATAGAGATGCTTGAATACTTTGATAAAAGGAATTAAGAACTGATGGGTTTAGTTGGAATTGTTAACCTTTATGAAACCATTTTGAAAAGTTTTAAAATTTATCAGAAAAACCTAATCAATTATAGGTTCGAAACTTGATTTGAAGATGGGATTGATAACTATTTTCTAAAGTATATTTGTTCCAAGATTTAATTTTTGGCTTAGTAGTTCAACTCATTATGCATTTAAACTCACCAAATGACCATGAAGGTAAGCGTGTTACAGCCTTCGCCCTTCAAGTCTTACTGCTTAAGTACATGCTAGCCTAATAGGTCTTATTGACTACCATATATTCATAGCATGAATATATTTAAGGGTAGAAGCATACATGCAGAATCATTATATAAGATACAAGAGCAAGAGTTGCTTTCCTTTGTACCATTGAGCCTGTTCTTCCTTAATTTCCCTCCGCATCTTTCTTCCAACAAATGGCACTGGTGCACCCCATGGTGATTCACTGGGTCATATAAACCCTTCTCTTAAGGAAACTCATTCGATGGGAGACTCATTACAATGCACCATCGTTGAGAGTCAACATTGTCGTAGCTCTACTCTACAGTTCAACGTCATGACAAATTCACTCTATGGCTCGATGTCACGGTGGCTACACACTATAGTTCAATATCATGGTGGCTCCACGCTATGGTACTACACTTAGTGCTTCACTCAGTCACCTGACTAGTAAGCCTCTCCTGTAATATCCCAATTTATGATTAAGGGCTAATGGCATTGAGATTGATTATAAAATTGTGTAATTAAATATTTTGGAAGTAATATGATGTAAATTTGAGATGAATGTGTGTGGTATTTGAGATCAATGGTTGAGATTCATTATTGATGGGTCGGAATCCTATACATTGTGTTTATGTGAGCTCATAGTGGAAGTGGATGAGATGGTGACATGTGGCATAGTGGAGGCCTTTGGATGAGGCACTAGAGGACAAAATACTACTTTCCTCTCTTTTCTCTCTCTCTTCATCAGTAGAGTGTGTGTGTACAAGGGGAGGAAAATCTCATTTCATCATCATCCCTTCCATCTCACTATTTTTCTCTCTCCTTCCTCCATTTTTCTGGCGCAAGCTTAGGAAAGAGAAGAAGAAAGCTTGGATTTTTGGGTAAGTAAATGCCTTCCTTTGCTCAAACTCCCTTCATTAAAGTTGATCCTTGAGTTAAGAGCAACATTTCTATGGTTTTAGTTTGTCCATTTGATGGTGTTTGAGCTCTCACGAAATTCTTGACTTGGGTGAATCAAGAACTCTCTTTGAGAAAGTTGATAAGGTGAGTGAGACCTATCTATCTATCTATGTTTTATGCCAAATGGATTAACTTGGAATTTCTAGAATTTTGGGCCTATTTTTGAAAATGAGGGCCATTGAGAGTTTGGTATATGTTTGGTATGGAAATTGTATGTTGTAATGCATTTTGGATAGATAGATTTGATTGGGTTTGAAATTGTTAAGTTGGAGATTTTGGAAGTTTGGTGTTTAATGTTACCCAAAACCAAAGCATGATAATGGAATAGGATTTTGGTGATTTTGACATTTCCATTGGATTCCTTGAGTGATTTTGTGTGGGAATAAGCTTGGTTGTTGATTTTGGATTCATTTGGATCACTTGGGAAAATTTGGAAAGTTGTCTTGTTTAAGCTCTGTTTTGCACAGTCTGTTTTCACGAGCGTTTTTAGTGACCAAATGGTATTGGAAAATTGTGAAACTTTCCAGTCTTAAAGTTCACATCCCAAGCTTCAAAATGAGCATATATCTTGTGTCATTTCGTTTAGAATTCTGTGAGATATGATTGTCCAACGTTTGGGATGAAAACAGAACTCTGTTTTGGAGTAGTGTATAGTTTTTGGTGATTCTGTATTTGTGTAGTGATTTCCAGTGATGGGCTATATTTTTCCTTGAAAGAGGACTCATATACCTTTCATTTGGCTTTGGAATCACTCCGTTTCGATTTTTCTAGAATTAGTTATGGTTTTTCGAAGTCAGCCCAGAGTCAGGAAATTTCTGGGCCGCGGCCCAAGAGTGGCGGACCGCGGCCCAAGCCTTTCTGACCTGTTTTGGGCCGCGGCCCAAGAGTGGTGGGCTGCAGCCCAAGACCTTCTGACCATATTTGGGCCGCAGCCCAAGGATGGGTGGGCCGCGGCCCAAGCCTGTGTTCCAGCACTTAGTGTTTTCGAAAAGTGACCTTCAACCTATTGTTTCCCAACCTTTTAGGGCTTGTATTAGAGGCATTTGTGGCCTCCTAAGAGACCTAAATGATAACCAACTTAGTGTATTATGGAAATAAGTAATTGGAAGAGAGATTGATCAATTGTCCCTAATTTGGTATAGGATTTGACATCTGCCGAACGCGTGAGCCCACTGTGCCAAAGATTGTAAGGAAAGATACAGGTAACGACTCCTCTCTTATACTTTGTGTAAATGTATTGTATGTTTGCTTGTCATTCATTGTGTGGATGCTGCTGCTACTGCTTTGTGATACCCTGTGCATTGAGATACCTTGTGGAGTTTTTGTGATACATTGTGCTTTGAGATGCTTTGTGGTGCTTTATGCTTCGTGTTGCTGCTACATAGTGTTCACCGCGAAAGCGGGCGTTGTGCATAGTGTTCACCGCGAAAGCGGGCGTAGTGCAATGTGATTACAGCCGTGAGTGCTGTCGTATGTGGCGCAAGCCAGAGATCATTGTGAAGCTGCTGAACATGATAAACATGCATGCTCTATGTTTATATATTGTATGAGTGTCTTGTTGCTACTGAGATTCTTTAGAATCTTACTCTTTCCATATACTAACCTTTTCAGACAGGGCGAGTGGCTCGAAAGGGAAGCGACCAACCAGGAGTGGTTAGGGCTTAGGGACATTTTATATTTGGATGTTGGTTATCCTTGTTTTGGTTTTGGGATTACTAAGTGTACATGAGATGTAAATGAATATTTTGGATATGTAATCCCCATTTTGGGAACTCGCAACCCATATTATATATGTAGATGAACCCGGGGGTTTGCCGGGATTTTTGTTTTCCGCGCTCTGATATTTCTTATGTAATTTGATTTCTCAAGTAGTTATATCCTCATGTGAATGTGAGACCCGGAATTAATACGTTTTGAATTGATTTTGAAATACCTCATCCCGAGTTGAGGGATTATAAATTGTTGATTTGATTTTATTGGTTTCTATTTCACCTAAACTTCGAAATCCGGATGTAATTACCGTGAGGGGGTTACATTTTTGGTATCAGAGCTGTAGTTCCTGGCAAGGGTAGAGTTTGCTAGGATAGCTCCCATAGTGCGTTCTTAGTGATAATAGATCATCTGTGAATGATTGTTGTATACACATATGTGCTCTATGTTAGGGATATATATGAGATTTGTGAACAATGTGTATACATTATATGTGGAACTGATCTAGTGAATGATTTGTAGAATGAAAAAGACAAGGGGTCGTCCCAGTGGACAGCGAGTAGACCCTGATGTGGAAGTGGTTAATGACAATCCACCGGACCAAATACAAGAGTTGATGGGCCTGATAAGGGACCAACGAGATATGATAGCAGAGCTTAGAGAAGAGCTCAGAGCTGAAAAGGCCAAGAACAATAAGGGCCGGGGTCAGTCTACTTATGAGGAAACTCGAGACGAAACCCGGGAAGAGACTGCTAAAGGGTCGGCACGACCACTTGAATCCCCTCCTCATGTGATTCCGAACCAAGGATCCCATGGAATGCCAGTCAGGGAGGAACGAGACCTTGAGTATTGGGTCTCCAAATTCTGTAAGCAACTACCTCCGGCATTTAAAGGGAGGTTTGATCCTTAGGCGGCTGAAGATTGGCTACACCGTCTTGAGAAGATTTTTGAGGTCTTAATGTGTCCCTCCGAAGTGAAAGCCAAACTAGCGGTGTACAAGCTTGAAGGCGATGCTGATCATTGGTGGCGCAACATTGCCTTGTCATTGTGGTTAAAGAATAAGCCATTGACCTGGGAGGTGTTCCAGTAACACTTCAACGAGAAATATTTTCCCAAGTCAGTGAGGCTTGAGAAGGAAACTGAGTTTCTGAATATCAAGCAAGGGGATGCAGAGTCTTTTGACGAATATTTGTCCCGATTTACCCGCCTATCCCGATATTCCTCTTATCTTCAGAAAATGGATGATGAGGAGTTGAGCTCAGACATGTTAATTCGGGGTTTAAGGCGTGATATGAGAAAGAGACTCGCCACCCATCAGTTTTCCAAGTTCAACAAGGCTGTTGAAGAATGTCGGATCACTGAGAGCAATCTTAGAGAGTTGTATCCAGCTAAGGCTGGTGGTGGTCATAGTGAGCCTAGTAAGGGCGGTGCTTCTCAGAAGCGGAAGGGCTCAGGATCATCCTCTTCATATAGAGGGGGAAGTAAGAAGCCTTATCAGTTTGGGAGTCGTGATCAGCAGAGAGCTCCTAGTGTATGGACATGTCCTCGTTGCAACAAGCCACATCATGGCAAGACTTGTGATGGTTGGGTAATTTGCTTCAATTGTAAGCAAGTGGGGCATAAATCTGTTGAGTGTGGACAGCCACGACCAGAGCAGAGACAGAGGACTCAGGGCCGAGTATTTGCTATGACTCACGAAGAGGCCCGAAAATCCCCAGAGCTGATACAAGGTAAAATCCTTATCCATGGCATTGTGTTACAAGCGTTATTTGATTCGGGTGCAAGTCACTCCTTTATTGCTTATGCTTGTGTGAAGCGTCTGGGAATGAATGTGCATAAGTTGCCATTCGATTTGATTGTGTCAACACCAATGGGTGTTAGGGCGGGGACTACAGAAGCTTGTCTAAACTGTGTTGTAACTGTTGAGGGTCATGAATCTGTAGTAGATTTGATTTGTTTGCCGCTCTGCCAATTGGAAGTCATTTTGGGTTTTGATTGGTTGAGAGCTAATAATGTACTGTTAGATTGTGGGAACAAAAGGATAGTGTATCCTGTTTCTCAGAGCATTGAGGGCGAAAATGCCGGTTTGAATTTCCTTTCGACAGCTAAGGCTGAGAAATATTTGCAAAACGGTTGTCAGGGGTATATGGTTTTCTTTTCTGTACAAGGAGAAACTAGTGAGTCTTTGAGTAGTATACCCATAGTGAATGAATTCCCTGAGGTTTTTCCGGATGACTTAAGTGGATTACCTCCTGAGAGGGAAGTTCAATTTCCGATTGACATTGTGCCTGGAGCAGGTTCGATATCCAAAGCCCCATATCGTATGGCTCCAAATGAAATGGCGGAATTGAAGAAGCAGATTGAAGATTTGCTTGAGAAAGGGTTTATTAGACCCAGTGTGTCGCCTTGGGGTGCTCCAGTTTTGTTTGTGAAAAAGAAAGACGGGAGTCTTCGTTTGTGTATCGACTATAGAAAGTTGAATAAGGTTACCGTCAAGAATAAGTACCCTCTCCCTAGAATCGATGATCTCTTAGATCAATTATCTGGTGCATGTATATTTTCGAAGATTGATCTAAGGTCGGGGTATCATCAGCTACGAGTGAAAGCGGATGTGTAATATCCTGGATTGTAATCAAGGGATAATAACTTCAAATGATGTAATTAATGTTAATTAAGCATATTTGAAGTATATATTGTGTAATGTGATATCAAGATCATTAGTAATGATTTAATGAGTAATGAACTAATCAGGGGTAAAACGGTAAATTTGCCAACCGTCTGGTTAGCTACTGATGAGAAAACTCCTTAGTAATCAAGATCAATGGTTGAGATTGAAAGTATAAGGGGTGGAATCTTGTGTATATGAAGTTAGGTGAAATCATTGTAGGAGGAAGGAGATGATGCCAAGTGGCAAGCTATGGGCCATGGATGAGGTCAAAGTTTCAACACTCACTTTCTCTCTCCTTTTAGTCGGTTTTCTTGCATGGGAAGAAGGAAAGAATGATCATCTCACCAACTCATTTCTCTCTCTCTCTTTATTCCTCCATTTCCGGCGAGTAAGCAAGAAAGAGAAAAGTAAGGGTTTGAAAATAAGATAGGTAAATGATCTTATATGCTTAATCATCCCTCATTGATATTTCTCAAATGGTTAAGAGCTCCCTTGCTATGTTTTCAGATTTGTGAAAAGTGGTGTTTGATTGTTGGACAAATCTGGAAGTTGGTGGAATCAAGGTGTTGATTTCAGCAAGTTTAAGAGGTAGGTTTGTGATACATTTTGATATATATATCAAGATGTTTGCCTAATCAATGAGAATTCTGGAAATTTGACCTAATTATGAGGTTAAGTGAAGGGTAGATTTTGATGAGAGTGTCACTGTTCATTTGGTCAGTTTTGACACTTGGGAGTGATTAGCATTTGATTTGAAGTGGAATAAGGGAGATTGTTAGAATGAGGTTTTGAGTGGTTTGATGATCTAGAGAGAGAATGTGTTGAATGGGTTGGATTTGGGTTGTTTGTGGTTGCCAATGGGTTCCTTGTGTTGAAATAAGTGAGAATGAGCTTTGACACAAGTTTTAGAACCATTGGAGTTCATTTGGGTGAATTCTGGAGAAGTTTATCAGTTGCTGCGTTTTTGGGGCTTCTGATAGGATTTCTCGAGTGAGGGAAGAACTCACTCGAGCACAGGACGAACGTGCTCGAGTGAGCATGTTTGTGCTCGAGTGAGGGTGCGTGAAATCACTGGGGGTGAGCGTCTCGGGTGATCACTCGTGGGTGGATTGCCAAGAGTGCGCTTGGCACTCGCGAGCATTGGGAGATCACTCGAGCACTGGAGTTTGTGCTCGAGTGCTTCTGAGATCTCTACTCTAGCACAGCCTCTTGTGCTCGAGTGAGAGTGTAGAATTGTCGCGGGAGTTGCTCTCGGGCAAGCACTTCCTGCGTCTCACTCGCATGTGTGCTCGAGTGAGAAAAGGGATCATGCTCGAGCACGGCCTTCTGTGCTCGAGTGAAGGGACCAAATATCAGTGTTTAGCTTTCTAAAGAGGGATCTTTGGGGATAGTTATCCCAACCCTTTAGGCATATGTTTAGGCATTTAATGGCCATCTAAAGAGTCCAAATGAATACCAACTTAGAGTGTTATTGAATTAAGAACTTGGAAAAGTGATTGACTTAATGTCCCTATTTGATTATAGGATTTGACATCTGCTATCCTCGTGAGCCTACTGTGCCGGCAACCGTCAGGAAAGGATCAGGTAGTGACTTTTCTTTCGTACCATATACGATGCATTGCATGTGTGTGATATCGTTGATTGGGAATGGATTCGTATGCTGTGACCTTTGTGGATTTGTGTTAGCACTGTCATTCTGATAGTCCCTGAGTAGCTAACAACGGTTCGGGTTTAGGCAGTGTGCCTTCCTGGCGGAGAAAGGGGATGAGGATGAAGTGTGATATATGTGATATGTGAGCCGAAAGGCTATTTGTGAGGCCGACGGGCCATTTGCGAGAGCCGGGTAGCTGTATGAGCTATAAGGCTATAGTTATGCACTGCCACACCAATAGTCCCTGAGTAGTTAGCAACGGTTCGGGTTAGGACTGTGTGCCTTCCCGGCGGAGAAAGGGGATGAGGGTGGAGTGTGATATGTGCTGCTGCTGTATGATGATGTGCTTACATGTTGTGTGCTTATATGTGGTATAAATGTTTTGTTACTACTGGGATTCTTTTGAATCTCATTCTTTCCTTGAACTAACCTTTCAGACAGGGCGAGTGGCTCCAAGGAGAAGCGCGTGACCCGGAGCGGGTAGAGTTCCGTAGGGACATTTATTTTGGACATGTTGGTTAGATCGTTTATTTGGGGATTACTGTATAATGTTGAGTTGTATACGGTTTGAAGACTTGAACCTGTAATTCCCTCATCAGGATCTGAAACTATATATATGTAGTTGAACCCGGGGGTTGCCGGGATTTTGGTTATACACTCTGTCATACATAAATGTAGATAAACTGCACAGGTGATTATATTCGATAATTGAACTTGAGACCGGAAGAAGAATGAAGTTTTGAAAATTTCGTAAAGACCCTACTGCTAAAGGGAACATTTTATGGGTTTTGAATTATTTGACGGTCTCTAATTTAATTTAATTACCTAATATCGAATTATAATTACGTGATTAAAGGCAGGGTGTTACAGGATGATGTTCCGAAGACTGCTTTCAGGACTAGGTATGGTCATTATGAGTTCTTAGTGATGCCATTTGGGTTGACAAATACGCCTGCGGTATTCATGGATTACATGAACCATATTTTCCGACAATATCTGGATCAATTCATTGTGGTATTCATTGATGATATTTTGATATACTCTAAGAGTAGAGAAGAGCATGAGCATCATTTGAGAATTGTGTTGAATACATTGCGTGAAAAACAGCTCTATGCCAAATTGAGTAAATGCGAGTTCTGGCTATCAGAAGTAAGATTCTTAGGCCATGTTATCTCGCAAGAAGGGGTCTCTGTGGATCCTAGTAAAGTGGAAGCAGTACTGGACTAGAAGAGGCCAGAAACTGTTGCTGAGGTACGCAGTTTTCTGGGTCTTACTGGTTATTACCAGAGATTCATTCAGAATTTCTCCCGCATTGCGTTGCCGATGACCAAGCTCACGAGAAAAGTTCAGCCATTTGTATGGGATGAACACTGTGATAATTGCTTTGTGGAGCTGAAACAGAGGTTGACTACGGCACCTGTGTTGATTTTACCTGATCCCAGTTTGACTTACGTTGTGTATTGTGATGCCAGTGGGCAGGGATTAGGGTGTGTCCTTATGCAACAGGGACGTGTGGTAGCCTATGCCTCTCGACAGCTCAAACCCCATGAATTGAACTATCCTACTCATGATCTGGAGCTTGCGGCCATAGTGTTTGCATTGAAGATTTGGCGTCATTACCTGTATGGTGTGACTGTAGAACTGTACTGCGACCACAAGAGTCTCAAATACCTGTATGATAAAAAAGAACTGAATATGAGACAACGTCGTTGGATGGAATTGCTTAAGGACTACAACCTGGAAATAAAATATCATCCGGGAAAGGCGAATGTAGTCGCTGATGCTCTTAGTCGAAAGACCGTGCTCGTTGCAGCTATGATGATACACGAGGGGAAATTGATTGCTGATTTTCATGATATGAACCTGTCGAACCAGATCATTTGAGCCAACTATACTGTTTCCCAAGAGGAAAGTGATCTTAGAGCTGAGATTGAAGAAGCTCAGAGGCAAGATGACTGGATACAACGTAATTTGACTCGAATCGAACTGGGAGAAGTTAAGGGCTATGATGTGTCACCTCGTGGATTAGTTCGCTATCAGAAAATAGTATGTGTTCCACTTAAGGCGGAGTTGAGACAGAAGATCTTAGATGAGGCGCATAAGAGCCGATATACTCTTCATCCGGGTATGACCAAAATGTACCATGGTTTGAAATCTGTGTATTGGTGGCCGGGAATGAAGAGTGATGTGACGAAATATGTGGCGAGGTGTCTCACATGTCAGAAAGTGAAGATCGAGCACCAGAGACCACCGGGTTTACTTCAGAGTCCTGAGATTCCGGAATGGAAATGGGAAAGTGTGACTATGGATCTTGTTGTGGGATTGCCCAAGATCAGGAATTATGATGCGATCTGGGTTATTGTGGACCGATTAACGAAGTCAGTACACTTCCTACCGATCAATGCTAGTTACTCTCCGGACAAGCTAGCAGAGGTTTATATTCGTGAGATTGTGAAACTCCATGGCATACCGAAGAATATCATTTCCGATCGTGATCCCCGATTTACTTCGAGATTTTGGAAAGCATTGCATGAGGCACTGGGTACTCAGCTGAGATTCAATACTACCTATCATCCTCAGACCGACGGACAGTCAGAGAGGACTATTCAGACCTTAGAGGATATGTTGCGGGCATGTGTTCTTGACTTTAAAGGGAGTTAGGATCGTTTTCTTCCACTTGCTGAATTTGCTTACAACAATAGCTATCATGCGAGCATTCAGATGGCGCCGTATGAAGCGTTGTATGGAAGAAAATGCCAATCGCCATTGTGTTGGAATGAGTTGTCCGAGAGGAAACTCTATGGGCCGGATCTTATAGATCAAACCTCAGCCCAGATTCGAATCATTCGAAAGAGGCTTCTTGCGGCTCAGAGTCAGTAGAAGAGCTATGCAGACAAGAGGAGAAGGCCTCTAGAGTTTGATGTTGGTGACCATGTATTTCTTAGAGTATCTCCTGTCACCGGTATTGGGCGAGCAATCAAACGAAAGAAGTTGACCCCGAGGTATATAGGTCCTTTTGAGATCCTTGGAAGGATTGGGCCTGTTGCTTATTGAATAGCCCTACCCCTGAACTTGAGCAGACTCCATGATGTGTTTCATGTTTCCCAATTGAAGAAGTACCAACCGGATCCGTCTCACATCGTTGAGTATGAGGATGTAGAGTTGCGAGACAATTTCACTTATGCGGTGGAGCCTGAGCAGATCATTGAACGAGAAGAACGACGACTCAGACACTGAAGTATCCCTTATGTGAAAGTTATCTGGAAGGGAATGACCCAAAGAGAAGCAACTTGGGAAGTGGAAGAGGATATGCGAAGGCGATATCCGGAGTTTATGGCTCATGTTATGTGACAAATTTCGAGGGCGAAATTTATTTGACGGGGGGAGAATTGTAATATCCCAATTTATGATTAAGGGCTAATGGCATTGAGATTGATTATAAAATTGTGTAATTAAATATTTTGGAAGTAATATGATGTAAATTTGAGATGAATGTGTGTGGTATTTGAGATCAATGGTTGAGATTCATTATTGATGGGTCGGAATCCTATACATTGTGTTTATGTGAGCTCATAGTGGAAGTGGATGAGATGGTGACATGTGGCATAGTGGAGGCTTTTGGATGAGGCACTAGAGGACAAAATACTACTTTCCTCTCTTTTCTCTCTCTCTTCATCGGTAGAGTGTGTGTTTACAAGGGGAGGAAAATCTCATTTCATCATCATCCCTTCCATCTCACTATTTTTCTCTCTCCTTCCTCCATTTTTCTGGCGCAAGCTTGGGAAAGAGAAGAAGAAAGCTTGGATTTTTGGGTAAGTAAATGCCTTCCTTTGCTCAAACTCCCTTCATTAAAGTTGATCCTTGAGTTAAGAGCAACATTTCTATGGTTTTAGTTTGTCCATTTGATGGTGTTTGAGCTCTCACGAAATTCTTGACTTGGGTGAATCAAGAACTCTCTTTGAGAAAGTTGATAAGGTGAGTGAGACCTATCTATCTATCTATGTTTTATGCCAAATGGATTAACTTGGAATTTCTAGAATTTTGGGCCTATTTTTGAAAATGAGGGCCATTGAGAGTTTGGTATATGTTTGGTATGGAAATTGTATGTTGTAATGCATTTTGGATAGATAGATTTGATTGGGTTTGAAATTGTTAAGTTGGAGATTTTGGAAGTTTGGTGTTTAATGTTACCCAAAACCAAAGCATGATAATGGAATAGGATTTTGGTGATTTTGACATTTCCATTGGATTCCTTGAGTGATTTTGTGTGGGAATAAGCTTGGTTGTTGATTTTGGATTCATTTGGATCACTTGGGAAAATTTGGAAAGTTGTCTTGTTTAAGCTCTGTTTTGCACAGTCTGTTTTCACGAGCGTTTTGAGTGACCAAATGGTATTGGAAAATTGTGAAACTTTCCAGTCTTAAAGTTCACATCCCAAGCTTCAAAATGAGCATATATTTTGTGTCATTTCGTTTAGAATTCTGTGAGATATGATTGTCCAAAGTTTGGGATGAAAACAGAACTCTGTTTTGGAGTAGTGTATAGTTTTTGGTGATTCTGTATTTGTGTAGTGATTTCCAGTGATGGGCTATATTTTTCCTTGAAAGAGGACTCATATACCTTTCATTTGGCTTTGGAATCACTCTGTTTCGATTTTTCTAGAATTAGTTATGGTTTTTCGAAGTCAGCCCAGAGTCAGGAAATTTCTGGGCCGCGGCCCAAGAGTGGCGGACCGCGGCCCAAGCCTTTCTGACCTGTTTTGGGCTGCGGCCCAAGAGTGGTGGGCTGCAGCCCAAGACCTTCTGACCATATTTGGGCCGCAGCCCAAGGATGGGTGGGCCGCGGCCCAAGCCTGTGTTCCAGCTCTTAGTGTTTTCGAAAAGTGACCTTCAACCTATTGTTTCCCAACCTTTTAGGGCTTGTATTAGAGGCATTTGTGGCCTCCTAAGAGACCTAAATGATAACCAACTTAGTGTATTATGGAAATAAGTAATTGGAAGAGAGATTGATCAATTGTCCCTAATTTGGTATAGGATTTGACATCTGCCGAACGCGTGAGCCCACTGTGCCAAAGATTGTAAGGAAAGATACAGGTAACGACTCCTCTCTTATACTTTGTGTTAATGTATTGTATGTTTGCTTGTCATTCATTGTGTGGATGCTGCTGCTACTGCTTTGTGATACCCTATGCATTGAGATACCTTGTGGAGTTTTTGTGATACATTGTGCTTTGAGATGCTTTGTGGTGCTTTGTGCTTCGTGTTGCTGCTATATAGTGTTCACCGCGAAAGCGGGCGTTGTGCATAGTGTTCACCGCGAAAGCGGGCGTAGTGCAATGTGATTACAGCCGTGAGTGCTGTCGTATGTGGCGCAAGCCAGAGATCATTGTGAAGCTGCTGAACATGATAAACATGCATGCTCTATGTTTATATATTGTATGAGTGTCTTGTTGCTACTGAGATTCTTTAGAATCTCACTCTTTCCATATACTAACCTTTTCAGACAGGGCGAGTGGCTCGAAAGGAAAGCAACCAACCAGGAGTGGTTAGGGCTTAGGGACATTTTATATTTGGATGTTGGTTATCCTTGTTTTGGTTTTGGGATTACTAAGTGTATATGAGATGTAAATGAATATTTTGGATATGTAATCCCCATTTTGGGAACTCGCAACCCATGTTATATATGTAGATGAACCCGGGGGTTTGCCGGGATTTTAGTTTTCCGCACTCTGATATTTCTTATGTAATTTGATTTCTCAAGTAGTTATATCCGCATGTGAATGTGAGACCCGGAATTAATACGTTTTGAATTGATTTTGAAATACCTCATCCCGAGTTGAGGGATTATAAATTGTTGATTTGATTTTATTGGTCTCTATTTCACCTAAACTTCGAAATCCGGATGTAATTACCGTGAGGGGGTTACATCTCTAGTCAGAATCCTCTGTGAATAACCCTCTCCAATTAGATCTCTCTGTAGGTAACATTTTCCTATTAAATCCTCTATAGGTAGCCCTCTCAAATCAGAGTTCTTCATAGGTAGCTCTCTCCAGTTGGCTGTCTCTTAGTGGAAGTACCATTGTAATGGAAATCCAAATCTTATAAGGTCCCTCTTCCTATGTAGTTCTATAATCTGCTTTCTCTAATTTTGCCATCTCATTTGGCATCATTTTATATGTACTTTCGATATCGGTCCAGCTCCAAGCATAATCACAACTCTAAAGCAATATTCTATGATTAATATGTTTCCCTATGCTAGATTAGCAGCTAGCTACCACTAGAAACATCATACACATTTCTATACAAATTTCTAATACCTCAAATCATTTCTATATCATTTGGGCATTCATGCTCAAATACCTTCACCCATTCAGGGCTATCTCAAATTCTTAACGAATCAGAACTTAATAGTTGATTATTGGGTTACAGTTTCCGTAGTAACTCTTCTCTGGATGTTAGGTAGACATCCAACCTTTAGGTTCATCACTAAGGCCAGAACCTCGATATCACATAGATCATAAATCATTTTTCTCAACATACCCAATAGGTACTCTAAGAATCAGGATCAATAGCACCTATTCTAACCTTTATGGTATTTAGGTAATATTCCTAAACATTAGTGAACGTTCATAAGGTTCAAACTTCCGTCATGAAATAGAACCATAGTGCAACCTGATTCACATTTTGACCTAAGCATTATTTCAGCTTAGATATGATTTAAACCTATTCTCAACCTTCAGTATCATTAGATCGGATCATCTAGGATCAATATACAGTATAATCACCACTAATTATGCATCACTATATATCATACCTACATACCTTTAATACCATAGAGTTACTAAAGATAATTACCAAGCACGAAGAAACCTCAAAACAATTACTATGCCTCGAGTTTCCATACCCCATCAAATAAACTTTTCCGGCAATATTCACTGCAAAACAAAAGGTACAAATTAAAGATTAATATTTACCTCATCATATCCATGCTTTAATCATTCTTTATGTCATCTAAGAACTTCTAAACAAAATTCTAAACCTTTAATTAAAAGGTTTCAAATTTCCATGGTGCTTCCCAGGGGGTTACCCATCTAGGGATTTCTCTTACCTGAGCACGATTAACCACAAAATTCTGATGAGATCCAGGGCATCAGTGCTAGTATAATGCCATTTGTCATTGGGTATAGGCGGTCTATCCATACCTTAATCCCAGTATGACATGTCAGCCTCCTCATAGATTCTTAGTACTGTCCCCACGGGGAAATATAAACAGTACCAACTTCGCGGTACAACTACCCTATGTATTCCCTTAACATAGGGTAGGGATCTAAATCACCTTTTATCTCAATATCAAGAGCTCTAGAGTTAGCAACAAAATCCAAATCCTATACTACCACATCTTTCTCTAGAGTCTCAATCTTAGTGGCAGAGGATTCTTCCACCCTTAAACTTACTATTACCAGAGCTCATACCCTTTTTCCTCAAGGTATGCATCATTGCTGCTCCATTTCTTTCCTCTATACACACCTCAACCCCTTCCTTCTATAAACTAATTAACAGACAGGGGTGGTCTAACTCTTTAGTTTCCTTTGTTATTTGTAACTCCCATTTGCAGTAGCACTAACAGAGGATAACTATACTGTTCACATGAGTAGAGAATATAATCTATAGTTAGAACCCTTTACTCTGACTTAACCTTTATCTCAGAGCAGACAATTCCATTGCTAGAATCACTACTTTGATACCAACTTGTAACACCCATCCTTAGACCCTTATATTGCACTGCGAAAGCATTACCAGCTTAAGAGATGATGTTACTTAGTTCCCCAATCCCTGACATACTCTTTAATTCATGGGGTCTCTATTCATTTAGTAAAACTATTTTTACCAAATAACTTAATTCATGGGTTATTAACTTCTTTTGTTTTTTATTATTAGAGTATTATTACATAACTTCTCTGCTCATTAATTCACATATATATACAAGAAGAGTAGCCACATAGGGCTAATTGAGTATCTAAATCCAATACATGAATAGTATGCACATTCTTGTCTTCATTCCATCTTTGCATTTTCCTCCTGCAATCCTCTTCTCTATTCTTAACATACATAAATGGTTGGTTAGGGAGGATGAGATTCAGAGGAATCTCCGTTGTAAACAGTGCTAACCATTACATACAAGAAATGTTGTGTGCATGACATACTTGCTTACATAAATTCATGCCAATATAATGGCATATATGCATGCTTAATGTCTAACACTTTACACTACCTTTTGGACTTAAGTCCTCTTCTTGTCCCTTTTTCTTCCAACCATTATAGTTTCTTAAAGATTCTTCCATTCTTCTTCATTCTTGACATCTCATGGCCCTAGGCACATAATCACATTATGTGGTTAATTTATTAGAGTAGTAGAAGTAAGTCGTTACTCATGACTTATCTTAACCCTTGAAGTTCAACTTTATTGCTATTTACCCCAAGTACAATTTATCCGTCGACATCTATCTTATTACAATTTTGCCCAAGTATTAAACCATATCTCTACCCTTGGGTTTCACTATTATTTACCATGCAAGCCATTCTCTCATTTTCGCATAGTAAACTATACTGCCAGAATTTTCACTTATCTTTGAAAAATCATAATTTAATCTAGGGAACTCCAAATAAGGTCATTAAAAGTCTTATATGAAGCTTTCTAAGTCCACTTTAAGAAAAAAAATATCACCTGCTACCAATTGTATGCCCAAAATTCTAGAATCCTCAATTAACACAACTATGCCAAGATGTGTTCCAGGTTCAGTGTTTGAAATTTAAAAATTGATATCCTACAATCTACTAATCCAATTGGCACATAATATATATCAAATTAAAGCATATTGTGTCTACTATCATTTTGGAAAATATCAAGATCATCAGAAAACATTAGATCATCCAAAATCATGTCACAAGCTACCTATCTCTCGGAAAACACAATATGACAACACTATTCCATTAACTTCAATTTTTGGGTTTTCAATCCAACCCTTCTAAAGTCACATCCACACCTTAACCCCACACAATTTTGCCTAAGGAACCCATTGAAAACCTCAACTTTAGCAAAATCATATTCCTTCTACCTGTCCTGCATCTGATAAAAAATTCACTTCCAATACAACAATCAACCAAGTTTGCAAATTTCTCCCTAAACTAGTCTTATGTACTTCTCAAACATCATATGACATCATTTATATGATCAAAACATCATTAAACCATAATTTCTCTTAACAACCAAAATTCAGAGCAACTTAGGCAATTCACCAAAACTCAACCAAACAAAATAATATTTGGTTGAAATCAAAGCTCAAGATCACCTCTTTCACCTTCTAGGGCTTCTTTGTTTCTCCAACTTTGGCACTTTGTAGATAGCACAAAACACCTCTCCTTGAGAAAAAAAATGATAAACATGTAGCTCTTAGTGAGAGGAATAATATTCATCAGACGTCAATAGCAAAAGGGGTGATCTTGAAGGTGAAACTTAAGCAAGAAGACTCACCTTGCCTCTCTGTCTTCCACTTTCATCTTTCTCTTTAATTTTTTATTTTCTCTTATTTTTCTCTATTTTTTATGCCTTTTCCTTGTACTGGCCAAAATTTGATAGGGAGAGGGAGTATTGGATTATTAGACAAATATCAAAATGCTTGGTTTAAGAGGGTGCCATGTGTTACAAGGTTATGGCTTCTTGAAAAGTAGCTTAGTTAATTAACCCAAGGTAGTTTGGTTTAACTAGGATTCACTTTTCCTTCTCTCTTTCCTCTTGTGTTGGATGCCCTCAGCATTCAAAAGGAGAGGAAATGTTGACCAAAATGCGCTGATTGCTTCCTATATGTCTTAGCCAGAATTATTAACCAAAAGGGTGATGATTTGTTGACTGAGCTCTTCTTTTTTTCTTCTCTTTTGTGCTTGGACCTTCTTGGTCATAAGGGAGAGAGTTGATTTGCTTTTCAACCCTCATGATTGCTCTTACTTTCTAAGAGCAAATCCTAGCCCTTTATTTTGTCTTCTAATTATGTCCTCAAGATCAAGTGGTAATTGTCTCTTTTTTCCCTGATTATGGCAATATTATTTCTTGTGCCATTAGTTCTTTTCTTTCTCTTTCTTATTTCTTTCTAGACACTATTTCCCTTTTCCTTTGGATTTGAAATAGGTTCTATGTCATTCTGACACATCCTATAGGAATCAGGTATTTTCTTTTGACTAATTCACACCAAAATTCTTATTTTATTCCTAGTGCGATGTCTACAGGCCATCCTGCTTCTTATGGCTTCTTGGTACACTTACTAAACTAGGGCTTAGCAATCTACTTGATTTAGGCTTATTCTCATGCCTCTAATCCCAAAATTTGGGATATTACACCTAGTCTAAATCATGTTAAAGTATAGGGGTGTCCTGCGGAAGTGGGGGTGCATAATACACAAGAAAAAAATTGGATCCTAAGACTATTAGAGCTTATTTTGTTGGCTATGTTAGAAGTTTTATTGTCCTCCACCTTCAATGAGTTTTGTGGAATCTAGGAATGCAAGATTTCTTGAGAACGATGTGATTAGTAGGAGTGATCTTCAAGATAATTGTTAGATCTATATGTTTTGATGATAACAAATATTAGATTAATATTACAAAAATTTTCAATCAACGGTTTAAACAAACTAACTAAGTTTGTGGTTGTAGGCAAAAGCATTACTTGAGTGGGTACTCAAGTAATAAAGATGAAGGAAAAGACAGAGCACAGAAAAAGGAACACTGTGATATTTTTGAAGACATTACTCGAGTGAATCCTCAGGTAATAACCTTTATTACTCAAGGGACTACTCCAGTAATGTGCAAGAAATATTTCTAGAAAGCTCTCTGTCAAGAATTGAGTATGATTATTCATAGGGATCACTTGAGTAATCTGCAAAGTTATTTGAAACATTACTTGAGTGACCACTCGATTAATCAGAGAAGAAAGCATCCAGTAGCTTTCGGCCAAGAAATAATGGACATTACTTAAAGGGATCACTCAAGTAATCTGTAAAAGTTATTTGAAGCATTACTCGAAGGACCACTTAAGTCATCAGGTAAGCAGAGAAGAAGTTACTCTCAGCCAAGAATTTGATGCCTTTACTCGAGGGACTACTCGAGTATTGAGATAAGAATTGCAAGCATTACTCGAGGGATTACTAGAGTAATTAAGTCTACCAGGTATTGTAAAATGAATTACTTGATGACTTACCTGAGTAATATGGTTAGTAAACATTGACTTAACTCTCTGCCAACTTTTTTAAAGGTTTATTCGAGTAGCCACTCGAGTAATAAAGCATAATTAGTTGAGTAGCCACTCGAGTAGTACAGTACATAAAGCATGATTTTAATCCAACGTTTATTGATTTGTTATCTATATGATTAACCTGTCATTGTATTCATTTCCTAAATATATTTATACAAAAATAATGAAGAGATCATGCATTAAGAGAGAAATCAAATATATCATTCACAACGTCCAAAACGCCTACGTACCACAAATGGCTAGTTTTCAAATATGAAGAACGTCAAACAAAAGCTACGTGACTCTAACGAACATGTTTGAAACACTTCCAACGACATCACAATTCATCTATATATATGGAGCATTCAATGAAGAACAAGAACACTCACATTGATCAATATATTCTTTATGCTCTGTTTTCTTATATTCACTCTTTGTACTTCAGTGATTATATATTTCTTCTGTGAGAGAGTTTTTCATTACAAACTCAATATTTGTTATTAAGACAACTTAAGGTTGTGGAACCTTGAGTTAAGAACTTGATTATAGCGTGTAAAGGGGAGCGAGTGTCCAGTGAAGGAACTTGATGTGTACTGAGGTGCCAAGAACCCACTGAATCTTGGAAGATGTAGTAAAACTCTCAAAGAAGCTCTGAGAACTAGATATAGGTCAAAGTAGTTGTGGCCGAACTAGTATAACTCATGGTGTACACTTTGGTGATATTTCTCCTAGCTCTTAACTGCTTTAAATTTCCATTCAATTTTTATATAAGCGACATAATTTCTAGTATCACCTAATTCACCCCCCTCTTAGGTGAAACGCTTGCACTAACAATAATCATATAGAGTGGACTATTAACATAAATGGTGAGGAAGCATCAATGAATGAAGGAATCCCTTTAACAAGAGTTGTCGTCGAATATGATATGATTCAAATGGATCAAGTTGATGATGTGGACATGAGGAACATATTCAAAATGATCAAGCTATCACATAACTATAAAATATGGCAATGAATGTTCCAAATGAGCAACCTGAACCAACCCAAGAGGTTGTATTAAGAAGGTTAAGAAGAAAAAGGAAATTTGCATTATCTAGTGATTACATAGTGTATCTTGCAAAGTTTGACTATAAGATAGTTGTTGAGAATGACCCATTAACCTTTACACAGGCTATGCAAAGTGTAAACTATAAATTGTGACATGATGCTATGGCTAATGAGATGAAATCCATGGAAAACAATCATGTTTAGGAACTTGTAGAGTACTTAAAGAGGCCAAAGTCATTGGCTGTAAGTGGGTTTTTAAAACCAAAAGAGACTCACAAAGTAATAATGATAGATATAAGGCTAGATTGGTTACTAAAGATTTTACTCAAGTGGAAGGAGTTGATTATAGAGAAACCTTTTCTCCTTTGTTTACGAAAGACTCTCTCCAAATCATCATGGCATTAGTTGCACAATATCTAGAGTTACATCAAATAGATGTTAAGACTGCATTCCTTAATGGTGAACTTGAGGATGAAGTCTACATGAAGCAACCTGAGGGGTTCATTGGAAAAGGCAAGGATAAACTAGTGTGCAAGTTAAAGAAGTCTATCTATAGTCTTAAGTAAGCTTCACAACAATGGTATTTAAATTTCCACAAACTTATTACATCTTTTGGCTTCATTGAGAATGTCATGGATGAATGTATGTACCATTAGATTAGTGGGACTAAGATCATATTTTTGATTTTGTATGTGGATGACATACTGCTTGCAACAAGTGACTTAGGACTACTACGAGAGGTAAAATAGTTTTTGTCTAAGTGTTTTGACATGAAGGATATAGGTGAGGCGTCTTATGTCATCGTATTAAGATCCATAGAGAGAGGCATCAAGGCATTTTAGGCCCATCTCAAGAAACCTATATCAATTCAATTCCTGAATAATTTTGAATAGAGAACTATTCAACTAATATTGCTCCAATTCAAAAGGAGATGTTTTTAGTTTGGGTCAATGTCCCAAGAATGAGTCTTAAAGGAAAAAGATGGAAAATGTAATATCTCGAATTTTGGGATTAGAAACTTGAGAATAAGATTGGATTAAAGGGACTACTAAGCTCAGCTCAGGAGGAGTCCCAAGAATGTCCAACAGCCAATAATGACTTTTACAGACCAATTTATGAACTAAAGTATGGGATTTAGTTCCAAATAGTCAAAGGAAAATACATGATTCCTTTATCTAAACTCAAATAGGATATAAAGCCAAGCTTGTATCCAAAAAGAAAGGGAATAACATCTTGGAAAGAGGAAAAAAATAAAAGAAAGAACTAGTGGCAATATAATTAATGTTGCCATGATTAAGGGCAAAGAGACATTTATCCTTTGATCTTGAGGTTAAGATTGGAAACCAAAATGAAGGGCCAAGATGTGATCTTGAAAACTAAGAGCAATGATAAGGATAAAAAGTAAAATAACTCCCTCCCTTATGATGATAAAAATCGTCCAAGAGGGGGGGGGTAAAGGAGGAACAGAAGAGTTTGGTCAAAGTTTCAACACTTTTGGAAGAAGGCTTTGGTCCAACTTGAGCACGTGCATTTCAAGGCTTTTGGCCAACATATTTGCTCGCTCCTTGAATGAGCATTTCATCCAAAGCAAGGGAGATAAGGAAAGAGAAAACAATTAAAGCAAGTTTGTATCAATTGACCAAGCCAAAAAGAGGAGAAGGAAAAGTCAACAAGTCTTTAATATTGTTATACTTTGAAAAGTTGATCAACAAGTAAGATTTCAAGAGGAAATTGGTCAACACAATTCCTCTCTTTTTTGAATAATTATTTTGTTGAAGTAAGAGGAAAGATTAAAGGAGTGAATCATGAATTAAACCAAACCAAACTTTAGTTAATTAACTACTTCACTTTTCAAGAAGTCACACTCGAGTGACCTATGGACTTTTCTCTTTTCCTTTAAGTGATTTTCATCCAAGAGATTCCAAGAGGCATGGAATAGATATTAAATCAAATAACCCTTCCTTCTACTCACCAAAAGTCGACCAAGCCAAGAAAAAATAGAGAAAACAAAGAGGAAAAATAAAATATGAACAGTGATTTTTCTTGAGTTCAATCTCAAAAATCACTACTGAATCGACGTTTTCGTATGAAAACCCTTTTACAATCTTCTTCTCCCCATCCTAAGCTTCATTTCGATTATTTTAGAATTTTATTTGGAGGTGTTTGGTAACATCTTGCTAGACAAATTACCATAGGATTTTAGAACCAGTTGCAAGAACATGTAGAGGTAAGTGTAAGCTTTAATTTGAATTGTTTACTTTGAGGTTTTGATGAGTTTTGTGGTGCCTAATGTTTTCAGCCAACATGGGTTTTTGGAGTATTGATGATGCTTTGATCATGTATGTGTTGTTAGATGATGATTTATAATGACATTGGTCAAGTTTGATGGTTAAAATGCCATTTTGGCTGATTATTCTAAGTGCCATGTTTCAGCCAGATCAGGAAGTAAGGGAAGGAGTTTGATTTTGATATTTTTGAGGTTTCCATTGTGTACTACATGAAAAGCTACGTGGAAATAGGCCTTGAGTATAAATCTTAATCGATAGAAATGAAAAACCAAAATTTGGGTTTAAAGTACATGTGGTTAGTTGCTTGTGAGAAGAATTTGATTGGCCAAATGATATATGATATATGTGATATTTTCTACAATAATAATAGACATTATAAGCTTTAATTTTTCATATAATATGCTCAATTTGGGTTTGTACATTGGGAGATATTAATTGTTAAAGTTTAAGGTTTGAAACTGGAATTGGTTCTAGAATAGTGTGACAATGCGTGGAATTCTGCACTTTTTTCATTGTAGGTGGTAGTGGTTAATATTTTTCCTATATAGAGGACTTAGAAATCTTTAATTAGGATATTGAACCACTCTATTTGGATTTTTGTAGATTACGTTATGATTTTTCAAAGTTGACTAACAAAACTAGCAGATTAGGTTTAAACTGCAAAATTGCAGAATTTAGCACAAGTTAAGATAATAGTAGTTATAAAGAGTTAAGGTGTAATCTAGGGAACTATGGGACCACCTTAGATACCCAAAGGAGTAAAGAGACAAATAATGTCTCTTGAAATAAACACTATGTCGTATAGTAATGTGCAAGGGCATAATATAGTTCATTATACTAATAACACTGAATTGAGGAATAACCTAGTCTTTGTCAACTCTACATTATATGACATGATGGTTGTTAGGGATCTAATACCTGCCCGAGCCCAAGAAAACAATTGGATACCCCTTAGTAAAGGTATCCAGGTAGTAACTCTTTCTTTCATATGTAATGAGACACGTTGCATATTTATGGGATCATCATGAGTTTTGGAAGCATTCAAAGTTTGTGAGGTGGTCGCCCAAGGCCTCTTGCGGGGGTGGACACATAGGCCATGAAAATTACTATTATGTCGAGTGGAATCTTGGGGCCTGCTGCGCGGGTAAAAGGGTGATTTATATACCTAGCTGGATGGTAATGTGATATGCTACATGATGTGTTTTGAATGCTAATTGCTATTTTTGTGTTATATGATGTCTTTGTGGCTTGCTCTATGTTCTTGTATATATGTGATTAAATGTCTGTTACTACGAGATTCTTATGAATCTCACCCATTTCCTATAACAACTACAACATAGGTTAGCAGCTTAAGGGGTAAAAAGGTAAACCTAAAAAACTAAAGGACACAACTAAGAGATTTTATTTCTTATTGATTGTCTATTTTGGTACTGTATATGATGTATATAACTTAAGATTATAACTACAATACTAGTAGTAGTAATGGTGACGGCAGCCTTACAGACGTATGGTAAGTGAATAGTTGCCTAGTAACCTGGTAAATAAAATAGAATAGGGCATCTATACACCAAAGGGCCCATAACCAAATGACAACATGAGGGTAATAAGCAGAGAGACAATTGAATACTCTGATAAAAGGAATTAAGAACTTATGAGTTATGATGGAATTGCGAACCTTTATGAAACTATTTTGAAAAGTTTTAAATTCATCAGAAAAACTCATTCAATTACAAGTTCAAACCCTAATTTGAAGTTGGGATTTATAACTGTTTTCCAAAGTATATTTATTCTAGGGCTAAATTCCTAGCTCAACGGTTCAGTCACTATGCATTTAAACTCACTAGATAATCACAAAGGTATGGTGTTTAAGGTTTGGTATTAGAGCAGAGATTCTGGCACAAAGCAAATGTTCTCTACTGCTATGAATAGGTATACTGATACCTAGTTAGTGATCCCATAATGACAGAAATATGGGTGATGGTCAGACCCAGAGGAATAAAACTTTACCCCAACCACTAATTGGTAAACTAGTTTAGAAAAAAGGGGTATAGTTGTATATAGAGAATGAAATGGAGCAGTAGTAATGTATTACCTAGTAGAAAAAGGATATGATGTAACCCCCTGCCTTGAAAACTATAATTATGATTTGAAAATGTGTAATTAGAAAGGATTAGAGACTGACGGATAATTAAAATTCATTTCCAATCCCTTCCTTTCAGTAGGGTTTTCACAAATTCTTTTAAAATTTCTGCCTTAACCTGGTCTCAAATTCAATGTTACAAATATAATTACCTATGTAGTTAAATCATATTTATATATCAGAGTGTACACAAAATCCTAGCAACTCCCGGGTTTCATATATAAACAAAGGGTTTAGAAAATCCCATTTAGGGGACATCCCAAATAGGCACAGTAATCCCAATACCAAAATTGATAACCAACAACCAAAATCAAAATCTCCCTAAGGAGTCCTATCCTCCCTTAGTCGTCTCCTTCCCTTTAGAGCCACTTGCCCTGTCTGAAGTTAAGACAATCTTGTTTGACAGATTCAAATCTCGAAAGTCTTCTATCAACTTCCGCTCTTATATCATAATTGCTACCACAAGTACTGTCTTTCGACTAAGAGCATCCGCGACTACATTTGCCTTACCTGGATGATATTTAATTTCTTGGTTATAGTCCTTAAGCAACTCTATCCAACAATGTTGTCTCATGTTTAATTCTTTCTTGTCATACAAATACTTGAGACTCTTGTGGTTGCAGTATAGTTCTACCATCACACCAGACAAATAATGTCACCAAATTTTCAAAGCAAACACAATTGCTGCAAGCTCCAGATAATGGGTGGGATAAATAATTTCATGAGGTTTGAGCTGTCGAGAGTCATAGGCCACCACACGTCCCTGCTATTAGATCCCATGTGTTTTGATGATAACAAAGATTTGATAACAAAGAAAAGGATTTGAACAAAGTAACTAGATGGCAGACAAAAGCTTTACTTGAAGTAAGTACTGGAGTAATGAAGAAGATATGAGAGACAGAGCAAAGGAAGAACATCACTGGCAAATTTTTTAAAGGTTTACTCGAGTGAGCACTCGAGTAAGGAACATTGTTGTAATACCCCAGCTTTTGCGACTCGAGGTTAGAGAATAAGCCTGATATTATTAGATTGCTAAGCCTCGGTTTAGCAAGATCCCAAATTGTGATTAAGGGTTAATGACTTCAAAAGTGGATGTGGTTAGTGATAAGTAACCCTTTTGGAGAATATGATGTGATTTGGCACTCGAATGTGATTCGTGTGTGTTGTGAGCAGCGCCGAAACCCTATATTTGAGTTCAATTATGGATTAACATCCAAATTGACTTAGAATAGAGGGAAGAATTGAATGTGAATTGTGTTGACATGTTGAGATTGTTTTGAAAACATGTCAATGTGATGTGAATTTGATTGATTTGGTGTTTCCAATGGATTCCTTATGAAAATTTATGTGGGAATGATGTTTGGTATGAAAATGGAACCAATTGAAGCAAAGATGCAAAATCTGAAATTCTGTTCAGTGAAACTCTATTCAGGGCAGTCAATTTGTGTGAACATTTTTAATGACCAAATGGTGTCTAAAAGTTCTGAAACTTTCCAGTCTTATATTTCACATCGCAAGCTTCAAAATGGACATATAATTTGTGCCATTTCGTTTTGTGAACTAGGAGATATGACTGTCCAAAGTTTGGGATGGAAACTGAACTCTGTTTTGGGGCAGTGATGAGTTTTATGCAATTCTGGAATTGCGTGGTGATTTTTAGTAATAGCCAATATTTTTCCTATGAAGAGGACTTAAATATCTTTCATTTGGCTTTGGAATCACCTCATTTTGAGTTTTCTAGAATTAGTTATGATTTTTCAAAGTTTGGGCAGAAAATCTGCCAGAAAATCCGAAAATGGGAATTATGACATCATCAAAATAAAAGATGACATCAGCATGGAAATTAAAACATTTTCTCATCAACTTCAGCTCTCATTTTCGTGCTGAACCAGAAGCCAAGAGAGAGAGAAAGTTTGAGAGCTTTTAGAGAGAGAAAGAGAAGAGAACTTATAAGGTAGGTTGATTTCTTCGGTGAATTCGTACCTAATGCGTATAACCTTGTTCCTAAGCTTCTCTTCTATGTTATTTAAGGTGTTTGAGAAGCAAATTTGGTTTTTAAGAGGCTAGGGTTTTCAGCCAAGTCAAGGAGAAGCTATTAGGAGCTTGAGGTAACTTCCAAACTTTCGTATATTGACTATTCTGGCTGCTGTGGACAATTTAATCGATGAAATTTCACCGGATTGTCTTTGTTTCTAAATTTGGAAAATGGGTTGGCCTAGGTGTTATGCTGCCCAAACTGATACTTAATGGTAGCTCTAACCCAATGTAATGATCAATAAAGTGGTTAGGAGTAGAAAGGAACGCATTTACGGAGCCGAAACAGAAAAATCCCAATTTTTCCCAGGGAATTGAGAATTTTGGCCAAGGCTAGTTTGGAGGGGTTAGAGATGGATTTTCAATGATTTGATGATTCCATTGAGTTCAGGAGCGAAAATTAGGTGGGGTTACAGTTGGTCACTTTTTCGGAAAAGGACGAAAAAGCATAATTACGAAAACGCCACTGAAACCCTTCAAGTGGGGCTGCCAAGGGTAAATTTGTAAATTGACATTAAATTTGATAATTCTGAGTCCGGAAATGGATTCCTTGGGCAAAAATATGTTAGAATAGCCCATGTCAAAATTTCAAGAAAAGTACAGCCGGACCGGGTACGACGGGGCGGGGCCAGGTCCCCGGGGGTATTTTAGTAAATTTTCAATGTAGCCTCATATAACCCCCAAAAACACTATGGAAGTGTCTAAATAGTACATTTGACATTGTAGGATCGAATGTGAAGCCACGAGTTGCTGGCACGCAAATCGAGGAGAAAAGACTGGAGGTAGGGAACTTATTCTCCTGCATGCTCTGATAACTATATTAATGTGTTGATGCATGTTATTGCTTTGCTTGATTATGTGGAACATGTATGAATGATTTAAAGCTATGTTTCAATATATGCTATGGCCATACGTGTATCGTTGGAATCATTGAGCTTCTAGATTTGTCATTGTATGTGTGCATGAGTTATGTGATGCAAGCATGTCATGCATTAAACACTTATCTTACCTGCATATTGATAATATTTCCCTACTGAGATTCTCTCGAATCTCACCCTCCCCTACCAACAATTTAGACAGGGCAAGTGGCTCGTGGAGGGAGCGGCTAGGACTCCTTCGAGGTGAGAGTTGGTAGTTGGTTATCAATGAGTTGTGAAGACTCTATATGATTCGGTTGAATATAGGGTTATAAATTTGGTATGAGATTGTGTAATCCCCATTTGAATAATTGTAATGGGCAATTGTGCCCCGTGTATCTTTAGTGAAGGTATGTACTCGGGATTGCCGGGATAATTATGCTGTGCATTCTGATATTTATATGAATGTGATTTATCTTCGCGTAGTAATTGTATTCGAAATGTGAATATGAGACCAAGTTAATTAGATTTTAAAACGTATTTATGAAAACCCTATCTCAAGGATGGGATTTTAAATGAGTTTTGATTATTATTGGTCTCTATTTCACTTTAATCGCGTATTTCGGATATAATTACGGAGGGGGTTACAACTGTTACTCAAGTGAGCACTCAAGTAATGTTGGAGAAAATGTTTCAGAGAGGCACAACCAAAGTTTGGAAGAAGTTACTCGAGGGGCCACTCGAGTAATCTGCAAAGTTATATGAACCATTACTCGAGTAGCCAATTGAGTAACAACATATGTATAAGGCATTATTCAAGCAGCCACTCGAGTAACTAGGGCAAATATTTTTTAGAATCGGCAGGCACAACAAAAGAATTTTAAAATTTGTACTGATCCTAATCGAGGATCTATCAATGGCGTTTAAATCGAGTTAGAAAGATTTGTACCTTTTCGAATTCAAGATTTTTCACGATCTCTAGGAGCCAACAACTCAGGTCCGCTCCCTCTTCCGGTATCCAGACGAATGCTCTCTAACAGAGACTGCGTGCTAGCACCTCCAAATGTCTCCTAGGGTTTCCCTTGCAGCTCTGAATTCTCATGCGTGTAAGAGTATATCTACTCTATCAAGTTTCTAACCTATGAGGGTTATATTCGAATTTCAAAATTAATCTTCATTAATTTTGAAAATAATTAACAATTAATTATCTTGATGAGCTAATTAAATAAATTCACTTTAAATTAAATATGTCCAACAGTTTTAATTTAAACTATTTATTTATTCCAAATAAAGAGCCATTAGATTTAAGTTATCTTCATAAATTAAATATGAGATACTATATCTCTATCATGTTAGTTATTAAATTTAATATATCATAATAGATTAAATTTAAAACTAACACAATATAATAATATCATATAATACACACACACACATATAAGATATGTATTTCGAAAATATATATCTATATAATATTATTAACGAATTTTATATTATATATATAAATATAAAATTTGTCCACCCTAAATTAAACATTATCTCATGTTAGGCCATTCTTGTGTTTGACCCTGTAGGCCCATATGAAGTTGGCAGTGGGCCAATAACTGTACTAAACCAAAAGTTGCAAGCGGCCTCTAACAAGACATTACAACTGCTCAATTCATATGAGGATCGTTAACATGATGCAACTTGTCATACAACCATGTAACGTCCCTTTTGTAACACGATATATCGGTCAAGGATAAGGCATGACTAATGTCATCCTCTTGTTCCTGACCATTACTTTCTTGATTCCTGAGTAGCCTAACAATAGAAATGGAAACTCCTTTCCATCGTAGTATGGCCATACATTTCTCAGACTCACTCATCGAGGGGCCCAGTAATATCTCTCTACTAATGTGAGGGACAAATTCCATCTTGATCATTCATATTCCTCTGCATGAAAAACCACCAAGCCCAATCATAGCATTTATCATCACCCGGTCAAAAGTGACTTTTGACAAGATCAAAGCTTAACAACTCTCATGTAGGAATCCATGATGACCTCAGGTCTAAGGGCATTGTGACGTGATTATATATGAGAAAAGCTTATGACTTGATCCATGTAGCTTTCTTATAGTGGGTCAGTCGAGCACCTTGTACTCATACAAGTGCCTAAAACTTTGATTCGTATCTCCATATCTTATCAAAGTCATACTGGTCTTGTTTAATCTTTGCTCCCATATAGATGACCGACTAGGGACATTTTAGGTTAAACTTTATGATTTATCCAATGATACAATTATCACAGTTAACATGCAAACAATATGATAACAAAATGGAGAAATTTCATTAAGTTAATAATGTTCAAAGTACAATGATTGGCCCTTTGGGTACAATTTCTAACAATATCTTCCAGTAGCTCTCGGCCAAGAAATGCAACAATTTACTCAATTAGCCACTCGAGTAACCAGGTGGGAAAAAGGCATTACTTGAGGCAGCACTTGAGTAATCTGTAGAGTTATTTGAAGCATTACTCGAGGGGTCACTTGAGTAATCAGGTAAGCCAAGAAGATGTACTCTCGGCCAAGAATTTGATGCTATTACTTAAGAGAGTAATTGAGTAATTTGCGAACTTATTTGAAATTTACTCGATGGCTCACTCGAGTAACTTGTAAAGAAAGGACATGGTCACTTGAGTAACCACCCGAGTAATATGGTATTTTCAAGGTTTGTGATATATCTTACTCCATGTCTTACCCGAGTAATATATTGAATTACCCTCTGCCATGTTTTTGATAGGTTTAATTGAGGGACTACTCAAGTAATGAGCATGATCACTTGAGTAGCCACTCGAGTAAAGCAGTCTAGAAATCATGTTTTTAATCATATGTTTATTAGTTTGTTATCTATAAGATTAACTCTTCGTTGCACTAGTATTCTAAGTTTGTATATAGAGAAGCAATAAAGAAATTAAAAGAACGGTCAATCGTTGCTGCATGACTCTAATGGAAATATTTGAAATGCTTCTAACGGATAGCACAAATCATCTATATATATGGAGCATTCAAAGAGTAGAGTACAACAACTGAGAACAAGCAATCACACGTCAATCAATATACACTTTGTGCTCTATTTTCTTATACTCATTCATTTTACTTCAGTGATTATATATTTGCTTTGTGAGAGAGTTTTTCATTACAAACTCAATATTTGTTATTGAGACAACTTAAGGTTGTGGAACCTTGAGTTGGGGATTTGATTATAATGTGTAAGGGGGAGCGAATGTCCAGGTGAAGGAACTTGTTGTGTACTAAGGTGCCAAGAACCCACTGAATCTTGGAGAATATTGTAAAACTCTCAGAGATGCTCTGAGGACTGGACATAGGTCAACGTGGTTGTGACTGCTTTAAATATTCTGTTCATTTTCTTATACGCAGCGAAATTTCTGGTATCTCCCAATTCACTCCCCATCTTGGGTAAAACGCTTGCACAAACATTTGGTATCAGAGCATAGGTCTTCTTGTGAAGGTATAACAGCTTAAGAAGGATCCAATGGTAAGCATGGGTGAGGGAATTCTTCCCGACGGAGCTTCTATCACAAGACCTTCAAGTTTTAATGGCGAATACTTCTCATTCAGGAAAGTAAAGTTCAGAGTCTTGATAATGGCTACTGAATATGGGCTATGGGATGTGATTGAGAGTGGAAACTACAAACCTGAAAAGATTTTAGATTCACAGAGAGTTCCCAAGACACCAGCAGAATATGATGAGAATGACAAGAAACTCATGACACTCAACAACAAGGCAATTCTAATGATTCAGAGTGCATTGAGTTAAAATGAGTACTTTAGAATCTGTACACTCCCAACAACTAAAGAAAAGTGGGAAGCCTTGGAAATAGCTCACGACGGAACTTCAGGAGTAAAAGAAAACTGGATCAATACTTTGGTTACTGAGTTTGATTTACTTTGAATGAAATCAAGTATGTCGATAGCTGAATTTGAACTTAGATATACTCACCTTGTTAATCAACTTGCAGCACTTGGAAAAGTCTATGATCAACATACTCAAGTACAAAAGATTCTGAATATTCTTTCTAAAGAGTAGGATGCAAAAGTCACTGTAATTAAGGAAGCAAAAGGTGAATCAATGCGATCGGTTGCTTCTCTATTTGGAAGACTTTCTAAATATAAAAGTAAATTAAAGTTCAAACAAGAACTAGATGATATTGGTGACAAGAATAAAAGAGGTCTAGCACTGAAATCAAAAGAAGAAGAACAAGATGAAGATGAAGAGCTTGATGACGACGAAATGGGCCTAGTCACAAAACAATTCAGAAAGTTTTACAAGAAAGGCCAATGATTCAAAAACATTCAGAAAGGAGGAACAAGCAATAAAGAACACATCATCTACTATGAATATGGAAATCCAGGATATTTTAAATCAGAATGTCAAGAACTGATTCAGAAGAATAAAGAAAAGAGAAAAGTCAAATTCTACAACAAGAAGAAAGCCTTTGTATCTACCATATGGGGAGATAGCTCTTCAGACGAAGAAAGTAATGAAGAGGAAGTAGCCAATATCTGTCTAGTTGCTCAAGAAGAAACAGAAGAAGAGGTAACTAATTCTAATCCTACCTATGATGAATTACTTTCCGAATATAATGCTTTATATTCTGAATTCATCAAAGTAGTTAAAGAACTAGTTGTTTTCAAAAAGAAAAACAAATAGGTACCTAAAGGTTCATATGTTTAGAAAATCTTTGTACTAACCCAAAAGGACCCAAAAAGATGTGTATACCTAAGACTTAATTATATTTGATTACAGATATGTCTTAAACCATCCAAGAACAATAAATAGTACATAGACAGTGGCTGCTTTAGACATATGGCCGGTAATTTCGAAAGTTTTACCACATCGCAACCTAAGGAAGGTGGAAAGGTAAAATTTGGAGGAAATCAATCCAGAAAAATAGCAGGAATTAGTGAAATCAAAAACAACAAAGGAATACAAGTCAAAGATCTATATTACGTTGAAGGCTTGTGTCATAATTTGCTGAGTGTGAGTCAAAGTGTAGATAAAGACAACTGGGTAATATTTGATTCAGAGGAATGTCTAATTGTCAACAAGAAATATTTACAACTTGATAAGAAAAATATCAAGGCAAAGCTCAGAGCAAAAAGGGAAGGTAACTGCTATGCTCTTGATATCAATAGAAATGAATCTGAAAATTGTTTTCTAAGTAATGCTGATGAAAGTTGGTTATGGCATAAGAGGCTAGCTTATGTCAACATGCATCGACTAGGCAAGTTAATTAAAAAGGATTTAGTGATTGGATTACCCAAAGTGAATTTCAAAAATGATTTGATTTGTGATGCATGTCAAAATGGTAAACAAACTAAATCTTCTTTCAAATTGAAAAATGAGATATCAACCAATAGACTACTTCAATTATTACACATGGATTTAGTTGGACTAGTAAGAGTTAAGATTCTTGGTGGCAACTTATATTCATTGGTCATTGTTGATGATTTCTCTAGATTTACATGGACCATTTTTCTTTCATCAAAGGATGAAACCTTTGGAGAATTTATTGTTTATGCTAAGAAGGTGTAAAATGAGAAAGGTATCCCCATTGTAGGTATTAGGACAAATCATGGTGGAGAATTTGAAAATCAAACCTTTGAAGAATATTGTGATACTAATGGCATAAATCACAATTTCTCTACTCTAAGGACACCTCAACAAAGCAGAGTCATGGAATGTAAGAATAGAGTGCTCACTGAAATGGCTAGAGCAATGTTGAATGAAAAGAACATGTCTCAATTTTTCTGGGCTGATGCAATGAGCACAAGATGTTATATTTCAAATAGAGCCTAAATCAGAACAAAACTTGGAAAGACACCATACGAGCTATACAAAGGAAGGAAACCAAATCTTGCACATTTACACATCTTTGGTTGTAAGTGTTTCATTCATAATAATGGTAAAGATAACTTAGGAAAATTTGATTCTAAAACATATGAAGGAATTTTCCTAGGCTATTTTAACCAAAGTAAAGTATACAGAGTTTTCAATAAAAGAACATGTGTTGTTGAAGAATCAATTCATATTGTCTTTGATGAATTTGAATTCTTTGACAAAACCATTGATGATGAGTAGGAAGTTGTTTCAAATCAAGAAAATGGTCAATCTATTTCTAAATCTCTTATTCCAGATGTTGATGAAACCAAGAAAGAAGATCAGTCACTAGGACAGCCTAGAGCCTGGAAATACAATAAAAGTCATCCCCTAGATCAAGTCATAGGAGATGTGAATGAAGGAGTCAAAACTAGAAATAGAATCTTCAATGAAGTTAGTTTCTCTTCTTTTATTTTTGAGATTGAACCTTCTAACATTGAGGAAGCCCTATCAAACAACGATTAGGTTATAGTAATGCAAGAGAACTAAACCAATTTGAAAAAAATCAAGTTTAGGAATTGGTACCCAAACCTATGGATCATCCAATCATTGGCATTAAATGGGTATTCAAGAACAAACTTGATGAATCCGCAATCATTGTCAAAAACAAGGCAAGATTGGTGGCCAAAGGCTATAATCAGGACGAAGGAATTGATTATGAGGAAACGTATGCTCCAGTGGCTAGATTGGAAGCTATATGAGTACTCTTAGCCTTTTCATGCATCAAAGGATTCAAACTCTATTAAATGGATGTAAAAAGTGCATTTCTAAATGGCTACATCATGGAAGAAGTATAGTAGATCAACCTCCAGGTTTCGAAGATGTAACCAAACCTGACCATGTTTTCAAATTCAAAAAGGCATTATACGGTTTAAAACAAGCTCCTAGAGCATGGTATGAAAGCCTCAGTAAATTTCTATTTAATCAAGGTTTTGTATGAGGAAAAGTTGATACAACACTTTTTACAAAATGAAAATGTGATGATATCTTAATTGTGCAAATATATGTTGATGATATAGTTTTCGGTGCTACTAACGAAACCATATGCAAAGAATTTTCTGATATAATGCAAGGGGAGTTTGAGATGTCAATGATGGGAGAATTGAATTTCTTTCTCAGTTTGCAAATCAAACAAGGAAATATCTAAAATGAAGTATCTGAAAGAACTATTGAAGAAGTATGGATTGGATGAAGCAAATGGAATGGACACTCCTATGAGCTCAACTACGTTGGTTGATGCTGATGTCAAGGGAAAAGATTACAATATCACAAAATACAGAGGAATGATTGGATCATTACTTTATCTCACTACAACCAGGCCTGACATTCAATTCAATATGGGTATGTGTGTAAGATATCAATCAGCACCAAAAGAGTCACATACTGAAACCATCAAACGTATCTTCCGATATCTTGCTGACATGGCAGAATTATGTC